>WEIT01021805.1:84992-175136 GCA_013389985.1 Dryoscopus gambensis
CGGTGACCCCCGCGCCCGGCCCCGCTCCCTGCGGGGGCAGCGGCCCCGGTGCCCGGCCCCCAGGTAAGCGCAGAGACGGGTTGATGCAGCACTGAGTCTCCCAGAGCTGCAGTTTATCAGCCCGATCCACCGACGAGCAAAGCTAGCCCCGAAAAGTGAGGGCTGAGGCAGCGCGCAGCGCCTGCTCCCTCCCCACACCCCTGGCTGAGGGTTTCTGCCCTCTCTCTTCCCCCCACAGACGGGCTGCTGCAGAGGATTCCTGCTTCAGCGTTGCTGCATTCAGCAGCTGGGAGAATTCGTTCAAAAACTACCAAACGACCTGGCTAAACCTGTTTAAATATATACCAGAGAGACATGAAATTGGGGTCTTGGACGGCAGCTGCCTTCAGCTGCATCTGGGCGAGAGGAGGTATGGAAGCATGGGACAATAACCATCTTTCACCACCTTCCCAAACTCCCAGCACTGCTGCTGTCCTCCATCTCAGGTCCTTGGTCACCACACCTCCCTGCCATCCCCAGCCAACATGGGCAGCACAAAACACACTGGCACTCTCCTAGAGAGGACAGGGAACCACTTCTGAGTCACGAGAAAGTCTGGACAATACAAGTAACCACCCAGATTATTGCTTCCCAACCTTTTGAAGCACAACCCCCCTTTTAGGAACATAGGAGAGAATAAACCTTCCTTTACTGCCGCACAAGTACACGAGGAGAATGGCCCTGACACTGAAAGGTTTAGCATGATGTGGCTATCGAGGTTATGGAGCAATTAGTTCAAAATGATCTCAAAAACTGCACAAGCAGCTCCCCAGGCCAGGTGTCATTTCAGGATCAAAGCATCTGTTAGAGGAAAATTATTTTTGCCATTGTATTGCCTTTTTTTTTTTTTTTTACCTGCTGTTCATCTGAAAATAAATTACAGGCCAGAACAGGTGGATAACATTCTGGAATGATTTAATGATTTATTTAATCTGGATTCTCTTTCAATCTACTTAGCAGGATGAACACTTTTTTTTTAGCCTGAATCCAAAAGCCTGTCTTTTCATCTAAAGAAGAGAAAATGCCCTAAAACACTGCTCTGCTACTGTCAAGGTGTACTCCCCACCACTGTTAGCAAACTACTAGTAATATCTGCCGTGCTGAAGGGCCTCAAGAAAACCAAGCAGAAGACTTTAAATTTTTTTTTGTTCCTTGCCATCTTCCTAGTGCTTTAGATATTACTTCCCTTCCTGGGACAGTGTTTGGGTAATAAAAGAACTGCTTGTAGTGCTCAATCACTACCCCTTAAATCTTAAAACGTGCAGGGTTAAGCACTAAGATGACAGGTCTGTGACTTTCCCTCTCATTAGGACAGCTTTGTGCAGCACTGATTGGGAGTGGAGCTGGAATGGACACACAGGAATCTTCTGCTGCAAACACCTATGGACCCACTGATACCAAATGAGGCCAGGAGCAATTCCTTCAGGCACATTCACACAAGGCTTGTATCCTGTTCCTCGGTAAGCAGATCCTAACACGAGACCTTCCTTCTTGAGAAGCCATGATTTTGCTAAGGAGGGATTAGCAAAACCATTGCCCACTTACTCAGATGTGAATTTCTGAGATTGGTTTGAGCTGGAAGAAGATGTTTTATGGGGCAGGACCTATAAAATGCTGAAATTCATGGATTAACTCCCTGGATGGCTCAGTTTGGTACTCTAGTCCTACTGGATGGTAATGCAGATGTGCAGAGGGAGACGGGAGCTGGAAAAAATGCTTTTAGATACAGGGAAGGTTAAAGGATATTGAAGGGCTTGTAGGTACCACTGCCAGGATATTTCCACCTCATGTGCTTGTCCACTTTAGTTAAATGGATTCCAGTAAGGTTTCAAACTTGCTTTAGTGCATCAGAATCAGTATGTGCATCAGTAAAACCATTCATTTTTTGTTGTTTTGTTTCAGATTTTTTAATTTTGATTTTGTTTTTTAATTCAGCACAGCTCAAAATCTGAGCTTGCTACTAGTGAAGTCCTGAGTTTGTGCTATGGCACCAGCTCACTCATGGTGAGGTATGTTTGAAAGAATTTCTGTTACCAGACAAGACAGGTTGGTGAACCTGCCAGCCCACCCCCAAACTGCCTGGGGTGGAAGAGAAGGAACTTGGAATGATTATCTGTCAGCCCTCCTAGTGAAAGTATTCTGAGCCACATGGGCCCTCCAAAAAACCTGGCCCGCGTGAACTGGCCTCCAGGGTAAACATGGCACATATCAAAGCTAACTGCAGTTTTTAAGCTAAAATATCACTTCTACTTGACTATGATGACTCATTCAAGTGGATTCACTTCTGAATTTCAAATACATATCATCAATGTACAACATCTAAAAGATGCCCTCCACAGCCATCTGCTTAGCAGAACATCTTAACTTTAATGAACAACTAAGAAACAAACAGTGACAGGAGCTCACAACCAATCCCACCATTGGTCACTAGCAGAAGAATCAAGCATCCACATGGCCATACTCAGGTTTTCTCTACACAAACCATATGAGGCACAGGAAAAGTAAAGGGTTAGGTGCACAAGGAAATGGACAACAAGGAGCTCTGAGTCAGCAGCCTGCCAGGGCTTCATGCTACACAGTTAAATCTTGTTTATCAGACCATGTGCTTCGCAGCTCTGCAACCACCATCTGCAATTTCCTCTGGGGAGCTCTGGCAGCCTGGTCACCAGGCCGAGCTGGAACAAGAACAAGTGCTGCATGTACTGCAGGTGGGTAACTCACTGCTGGCAGCGCTCAGACCTGCCTGACAATGCTCCCTTGCAGTGGTCAGAGTAGCAGACCTTTCCTGGAGCTCAGTACTGCATGTGGAGCATGAGTCTCCCCGACAGCGCAGCTGCAGAGCAGCTCCCAGAGTGAGAAATGGGTCATTTGTTAGACCCACAGGACCACAGGAGAAACAAAGCTCTTCTCAGAAGTGTTACTGGCACGAAAGCTCAGATCATATTAAGAGTGGACCATTTGCTGCAGCATTTTATCAGTAGCAAACCAGTCGCTAGCCCACGTTGCAAACCCAGAGTGATAAGGCAGGACAACTGATTTTCCTTTGAATAACAAGTAACCAAGAGGAACAGAAGCAGAAACAACTGCTCCTGTGAGACATGTGCTACCCAGCCCTGGCTGGGTACCAAGCCTGACCATTACCTAACCAGTACCCAAGGCACCACTGTTCCAGGGCACTGCTTCATATTTACAAGATCTCTCTTTTGCATGTACAGAAAGATAACTCTGAAATGGCCCACAGCCACCTGGGGAGGAAGGAGATGAATGAAAGGGTCTCTGTGAAACTCTGAAACATGAACAGCCCACAATGGTAAAAAATGAAGTGTCAAAATTCTCCTCCAGCAGCAGCAGTTCTGCTGTCCAGTCATCCTCTGGGCATTTATTTGCCTGTCCCCTCACAAAGAAGGCCAAAACCACCGTACAGTAACCTTGCCATCAGAGGGGAAGGTGGTTCCACCAACTCATACATTCTTAGTTCTCTTACACTGCCATTACTACTTTGAGTTCAGGAACTTCAGCACAAGGGTTTCTGCGATGTTACAGTTTCAAAGCAGAAAAGGGATGCAGCGACCACATTGTGTCACGCACATCAGCACGTTCCTGTTAAGCAGGGCATTTCACACCCAACCCCAACTCGCCATTACATCCATGGCTACACGTGCAAGGGCACACTGCAGCACACACATCCTCAGCAGCATGTAAAAATAAGTTCTTAAAACACTTGTCAAATTATTTTTTTAAACAGATAAATGTATGCTAAATACTTGTGTGAACCTTCAGCATTCAGAGTAATCTAGATAATGGAGATAAAGCAATAATAGCTGCCTCAGCTGAGGGAAAGGGAGCTTCTACAGGAAGGAATTCCAATTTCCAGCTTCTCACCACCTGTCAGAGCTGATGCACCTTCTGCTTCTATTTCATCATACCCTTAGTGAATGCACCTCAGTGGAGACACTATATTCAGGGGCACATCTGTCTATCAAGGATTACAATTTACCTGTAGAAAAATCAATTGCCAGTAAAACTCTTCAAGTATCATCCAGAATTCAGAAATGTAACACATATTACTCTTCTTCCTGAACTTTCCCATAAAATATCAGCTTACTCAGTACTCTGTGGCAGGAAATTAATAAAACTTGTCCTAGTTGCTCTCAATTACAGCAATAATATAACCTCATTTGCTCTTCATACACGTTTAAAAATCAGGCTACAAATACAATTCAAGATATTTCGTAAATGGAGCAGATGTAATTACAGTGTGGGAGTGTAGTCTCAGGGACAATTGTACTTGTACAATTCCAAAAGTTAATAACCCAGATGTTCTCTAGGTCACTTTTCTCCCCAAATCCTAAGGCTGATTGTGGGCTGCACTAGCTCTAGCTCCACTCAGGATGGCATTGAGATCAGTTTAACTTGCCAAGGCTCAAAAGCGACATTTTGAGGGCTGAGGAGAACCAGGATGCATCAATGACCTAGTGATCCTCGCTCTTTTGCAGAACTGCAGGCTCTCTGTGTAGAAAGATGCCCAAGTCTGAATCCAAGGGCTCTCGGGAGCACGACGCAGTGCTTGCCACTCACTGCCCCCTTCACTGCTGACCCTCAGGTCAAACCTCTTAGCTCCTGTAAGAGTGATTGCAAACTAGCACACCCTGATTATTAGTTATGAAATTCAATGCACTATAATGTTTCACGCACTTTCATTTTCTAAGCTTCACTGATGTGCCGTGTTTTTCCCTCCTGAGAGAACCACGATGATGTCTAGTGGGCTTTTCCTTCAGTGCTATAGGGATGTCACCAGAGTTACACTGCACAGACCTAAATTTCAGGTCTGTGGTTTTTTCTTACGGCAGCCCAAACAGCCTGGTCACGAGTGCAGCAGCCTGTGAAGGGATCTTGAACATCATCTGTCGCATGGTTAGTTCCCTCTGCCTCTCCCCAGAGAAAACTGTGCACGCTATTTGTTTTCAGAACGCACTGGGTTTTGTTGTTCAGAATAAAACTTTTGGCCTGATTTCTTATGGAAACAAAACTCCTATAATCACTGTGGGAGAACACAAACATCTGCCCACCATTGCGTAATTTCTTAAATTAACCAGCATATCCCAGCAATCCTTGGCATGAGGATGTGTGCACTCTGGCCTCCAACTCAAACAAATGGAGAAAAAAGTTTCTCCCATTGACAACCAGAACAGTTTCAGAGCTGTCTTCCTCTCTAGAGGAACCCAGAGAACCTGTGCTCCCAAGTCAGGCAATGCGCTCAAGTGCCTGAGGTCCAGGGGGGTTAATTCCAGCCTTGAGGTTGTACTTATCCTCTGTGGTCACCCAAGCTGGTTGGGAATGAATGTTTGTTCCTTTTTCCCCCTAGAAACAATTGCTATGAGTGATCACGCAAATCACAGCAGTGATGTGCACAATTGAAAACACAATCCAAAAGACACTGTTATACAAACTTGTGGTGGGTTAATACCAGAATAAAAGTATATTTCAAAGGACTAAAATGATTTTTCAACAAGAATTATTTGAGATAGAAAGTAGGGGAAAGACAGAGGAGAGCAAGAAGTCCCCCAAAACCAGAAGGTACAATGAAATCTCTGCTGGAGCTCACTCGTGTTCTTTCAGCCTTCCAGCCAGGTATGCCAACATGTCCCTACAGCTCTGCAAGTGATGGCAATTAGCCCAAAGCCTGGGTCACAATTTTACCCGTTTAAAGCTGAGAGGAAACCTAGATATTTCCCTCCCTAAGATGTCATGAGAAGTTAGCCCGACCTGCCAGATCCCACTGCGGCTCACAGCAGGTTAATTGCACACCGGCAGCTAAAGAAAGAAGCACTACAGCGAGGTCCTACTTAGTGCATTGCAAACAATATGGGTTGTTTGCTCTGAGGTATCGTTTCAACAGAGCTGCTTGGGTTTAGGAACAATATACCTGTTTATTATATTGATAAATGACACATTTTTCCTACTTGATTTGTTGGGGACTGAGTGACCTGGCAGTAAAAGTGACTTGATATTGCCACTTAACTCTTATTGATGTCTTTTCTGGTTTGCCTTTTATTTGCATAAATGAGAAACAGAAAGGGACCATTATTATTTAACAGAATCACCCAGGATTCCCTGAGGAAGGCTGATGGATGTTGCAGACACACATCTCCCCAGGTATCAAACCAGTAACAACTTTTGTCCCCACACTCCCACAGCCCCCACTCAGTGACCCCTCGCCCCATGCTCAGCCGAGGCAGAGCTGACAGGGCAGCAGTGTTTGCTCAGCCACAGGTTTGACACTTTTACACGTGAAATGTGTGGGCAAGAACGAGTGAGAGAACATTAAATTATAATTTTTGTAATTAACTGTTAAAAAAATATAGGACCTATAAATATGTAACTACAAACCTAAATATACGCTTAAAATGGGCGTTTTTATAAATTAAAATATGATGCTCTCTTATGATTGAAGAGGCAAAAAAAATATTTTTCTAAAAGAAAAAAACAGAAAGACTGCAAGCACGCAAATATCACAGGGTTGCAGGTTGGGGTTTTGTCGCACTGTTCCAAATATTACAACAATATTCTACAGCTGCATTTCACTTTACCATATCTTAAAATAAAAGAATAGTTAAAACCAAACCAAACCAAAACTAAGGGCCAATTTTTGTTGCTTAATTCCACAAGGAAAAACACCAGTGAATATATTAACATCACCTTCATGTAAGTGAGACTTACACCAGGAGGGGTCTTTGACAGGGTCAAAACAAAAACTTCAGTCTGTCTCAGAAACCCAGTTACCACCATAAAATTCTGGTAAACGACCTTTAATACTCCCGAATTTAAACGATTTTCAGATTCAGATCCCCAGTACCCACTCACATCTCTGCAAAGAGTCTTGCAGAATTAAATGAAGGATGAAGATAAATTAATTTCTCTTAATCATTGAGATCAATATTTTCCTATTCTTTGCACTGCACAGTAGTGTTAAATATACACACTTCTGTTTAATTTTATCAGACAGCTCCAAAGTCTTAAAAGAAATTACAAGTGTCTTTATAATTCATAATATTTTTTCCCATAAGGCATTTCTTTCCCTTTTGTTTATGTTTTGGAAGGAAACATCAGTAGTACAAAGAAATGGTGCTACACAGAAAAACCTACCCCAAAAGAGATCCTACAAAACAACAAAAGAAATAAACACAACCGGGAAGAGAAAATTCTACAAGGGGGTCCCTGGTGGAAAGAAGTGAATGGGGTTTTACACAGAAAAACTCTTATATTTTTTAATAACCAGAAATCCTCTCTTTTACTGTTTCTTTCAATTTGAGTCCTCTCATCTAGGAATCCTC
The DNA here is from genome assembly GCA_013389985.1 of Dryoscopus gambensis. Classification (NCBI taxonomy): domain Eukaryota; kingdom Metazoa; phylum Chordata; class Aves; order Passeriformes; family Malaconotidae; genus Dryoscopus; species Dryoscopus gambensis. The sequence goes on from WEIT01021805.1 coordinate 92,366, forward strand.
TTTTTGTTTTATGCCAGCATTTGAAGCAAGTTTATTGTTTCTCTTTGCCAGCCCCTGGAGTAGGACTCAGGGACCCAGCACTGCACTGCTAGTCCTGCACTCCTTGTGTTCCAACGGTCCCCTGGTTTCAAAATCAGACCCAGGATTTGAAAAAAAAAAACAAAGAAAATGAACCCCAAAGTTTGTGCATGTCTTCCAAGGAAATTAACTTTTTTCCTGACCCATTTCTCTGTGTATCTGCATCATGTACTTATGGAATAGATGAGTAATGAGCATTGTGACCTATAAAAATAGCAGAAGACAGGAAGAAAAAACCTCTTCATTTACTTCCAGATTTATAAAATATTAGTATTTACGGATAAACCAGAATGGAAGGGACTGGGCCAATATGGAAGTTTTGGCTGTTTGTAACTCCCATCTTTGAAAAGTTTGCAATGAGGTTAAAAAGATTTAGAAGAGCTGAGAATCCCCCCCCAGCCAGTTCACTGTACACAAGCAGAAGCTGTCTCATGGATGGTGACAGGATAGCAACATGACCAGATTATTTTAATATTCTCCGCTTATTTTCTTGGTCCTGTTTGGCGACACCTAACCCCATCAGACACTGATTTACCAAGGGGAATGAAACCAGTGGATGCTTGCTTGCCCCTACTTTTTTTTCTCTCCTTTTAAAAAAAGTCAACCCCCCACAAACCACTGGCTGACATGGAATATATTTCTCCCTCGCCACAGGCAGTCTGACACACAGCTGAACCCTCACAAACTGCTTATTCCTGGGGACCAGAGCCCCTTGGGCTCAGAGGTATCTCGGGACCTGCCAGTCAGACAGTCTGTCCTCCATGGCAGCAGATTGTCCTGGTGACTAAACTACTGGCAACCCATTCGCTCTTAGTCTCTCCAGCCTAAAATCCCTCCTAATTAATCTTCAGCTGAGAATGAGCAGCCACTCAACAGCAGAGCACCCTGACTAGGACACCAGCAGAATCCCTGGCTCCTTTTTTGGAATAAATTTTGAAAGATTAAAGAGCACCACCCTCTCCAAAGAGCCTGAGCAAAAAAGAGCAGGAGGCTATGGCTCACTTCAGTCCACACTGCAGCAGGGAGGCAGGATTCTGTCTAGTTTGGCTTGGTAACACCAAGAGAGATGTCACAGCATCGACGACGTAAGCCTGCCTACCACGTGCACGGCTGCATCCTGTAGTTGTTCTTTTGCTGTCTTGATTGCCTTTGTTGCTATGTGAACTGGATTAAAGCCAACACAGATTCACTGCACTCCACTCGGTGTCACACTGATGGCTCCTTGAAGAGCTTGATCGGTTCAGCTAAACCCAAAGGACACAGAGGAAGCACAGTGCAGCCCAGCCAGGTACCAGAGAAAATCTGGACAGGCTGGAGGTAAGGAAAATAGGAATATAAGGAATGATAATATTGGAACAGAAGAGTAACTAAGTACTAGATCAGATGATCAAGAGATGGTAGAGTCTCCATTTCTCAACACCTCCAAAACAAAACTCTGTGTCTTTCTAGAGGACGTATTCCAGCAGTTCCATCCAGCTACCAGAGCATCATCTGGCCCACAACGTATACAAAGAGAAAAAGCAGAGAATCTGACTGTCCTTCCTTGCCTTGAAATGTCCATAAACCACACTCTTCAGGGAATCAACTTTCCTTCATTCCAAAGTGTAAGATTTTTTACTTTTTTGTTTCTTTAGTTTTGGTGGGGTTTATGCCTCAATCAGGGACCTGCACATACATTACGAAAAAGCAGCACCCCACACTCATTTGAGTTAAGTAAAAACTACTCTAGGGGCAAATATTGCAGAGTATTTTCCACTGTAACCCATGCATGCAGTTTGATGGACATTTTTGCAAGTATTGTAGCACAAGCAAATAATGGCAGGAATATCTGCGGAAACAGTGGTGCTCAAGCACAAAATGAAAAACCTGAAGGAAAGCAAGTTCCAACTGCATCGTTTTGCCTATTTGCCCTGGAGTTATATTTAGCCATGCAGAGAACAAAAAAAGAGATCTAAACCAATTGTTTACTGCTCAGACGACAGCCTATTAAAATCACCCTTGTTACTACAGCAATAGTACATATTTACAGGGATTGTGGCTGATGTTGATCAGCCATACCAAGACATGCCTCAACCCATTTCATACTGATTAGAGTCTGGTCATATTTTAAGTGTCTATGAAATTATGCAAATGGAATCTGTACCAGAAAATCAGATTGCCAGATAATTGACCATTAATCTTTGATAAAAGTTTAAAAAAATTAGAGCAATCAGAAATCAGCTTAGCGTACTGTCTCTTGGGCCTTATTTTGGTCTAGTAAGTCTGTACGCTAAGCTGATTTCTGATTGCTTTAAGTTGTAAAAATTGCTTTTTAACCCACAGATATCAATGAGATTGCACCTGGTGTAAGTCAGGGCTGAATTTGATCCGCTGTGTGCCTTAATCACAGTATATTTTTGTTAAAACCCAGTATTTGTGTGGATCTGTAGATACTGATTTGTTCAAGCGCATGATAATCTCCCCCTAAGCCCGTCAGAATACAGCAGGTTAATAATGCTGTAAGTAGAATCCAATTTATTCATAAAACACCGGAACGCTTTAACCAAACTGTTCTTTTGTGGCGAGCCCCCTCCCGCCCGGCTGCGGCAGACAAAGGCTCCTGCCGCAGCCGCTGGGAACGGGGCAGGACAACAATAGCACGGCGTCTGTCACACCAGCGTCTGTCTGTCCGTCCACTGGGCACCCGGGTCCCTCTCCATCCTCTGTGTGGCAAAGGCACCTCCTTCCCAAGCCCGCAGTCCCTGGTACCTGCTTTGGGAAGGAACTACCGTTCCACATCCATAACTGTTATTTTGATAAGTGCCCCAACATTTTGGTGGCAGCAGGAGAGCCTAATCCTGTGACAACATTCCAGCCCATTAACATTATCTCTTAATTAGCATATATAGCACTTGCTGGGTGTTTATCGGAATTCAATGAGCACATGCTGTAAAACTTCCTTTCCTCTGTGACCAACAAAGTAAATAAAAATCCCACATGCTTTAGTAGAAAGTTAGATCTGCTTTGTAAAGACTTAAGGAAAGCAAAGTCTTTTCTATTTAAAGACTCCCTGTGCAAACTGTTCCCATGAACTTTGGAAAACTCCACCTATTTGATCCTCCCTTTGTCAGCATTAGGAGCCTTTGCCAGGAATCACAGTTGTATCACATTCTATGTCACCTCAGCACAGGGCAGAGATGTTGTTACAGCCAAGGGCACTCCAGTCCAAGTATGAAAAAGGAAGAGAGAGTGACAGAGGGACAGCCATCAGCCCTAATATGGAAGGAATAAAACCATACTGGCCAAAATGACAGAACCGCCCAAACCACCACAAAGGGATTCAAGCAGAAGGGGACACTCAGGTTATCTCTGATTAAATCAGAAAGAGGGTGGTTTATAATAGAACTTTGATTTTTCATTAAGCTGGATTTTAGGATATTAACTAAATGTGCATGTACAATCCTGTGCTGCTCATCTGTATGCAGAGCTGGAGGGCTGTTCACAATCCGGGGGCACATCCCACCCTTCTCCCTTTTCTTACAAGGACTGGAGGCAGCTGGAAACAGCCGCCGGAGGGGTCATTGCTCACTTCTTCAGGACATTTACTTTTGCCAAGCCCCATGATAACTCCTCTTTCTAGAGCTCCTCTCTGCACTCCTGCTCATAAACACAATTTCAAAGCTGGCAGGTTCCACAGCTGTCTGCGCCTCCATCCTCACAAGGCAGGTACCTGATCTGCATAAGTTACCCTTGCACAAACACATGCAGACTGCTGTGGATGGCCCTTCCATGATCCCTGGGGAGGAAAAAACCAGCCAACCTGCAACACAGGCTTCAGATTCATCTGAAATTGATAAAATTACTGGTTAAGATAATTAATAAAGTGAACAGATGACTGGGAAGGAGGTCCATCATTCAATGTACTCTGGGATTCCTAGGAAATAAACCACCCAGCCTGCTTTAATTCAACTGAGAGCTTGTGGGTACCACAGCAAAAACAAACCCAAAATCTATGCCCTACATTACACAGGGGACTAATCTACATGCTCAAAACATTTTCTCCCAGGATAATAAAGTTACTTTGGTGATGTGACAAAGTTTTTGTAAGAAACAGAAATCTAATGACCTTCAACTCCCAGGGATGTTGCAGTAAGAAGATTGCAACAAGATGATAGGGATCCAAATGTTACACTGTTGTTACAAATCTTATACTGCTGCTAGAGCTGCACCCAAGAGCTCCATCACACCTAATCAGCACTAGTGAACTGTGATGGTGCATCCATTCCCCCCTCTCCCAGCCTCCTTTTAAAAGAATTGTACCATTACAGGCATTTTCTGGCAGCATTTTCTCATGAGCACAATGAAGACTATTGGGAAAACCTCTGTCAAATACTCCTGCAACTTCAACACCTTAGGGAGGCAACCGATTTCCAACCACTTTCTCCATTCTCAATATGACATTCATATCCCACTTCTGCTGGATTTCTCCTTTCGCCTTCCTTCATGGAACTGTCTGCTCACCTTTATAGCACATGGTCTATACACATAATAGGAAGTCCCTGTCTTGCTAATGATTTTCCAGTGCTTAGGTGACTAAAAGGCAATATAAACCAGTGCAAAATGAGATGATCCAGTGAGAAAGAAGGCAATTGAAAACTGAGGTTGCCTTCATCCTCTGGCACACATCAAGGATCTGCTGGATAGTTTCTGCTGACCACTTGAAAACTGAAGTTATGAGCATGCTTGAGTGTCCATGCACAGAGCATAAAAATCCAGCTCCAAATGCTGAGACATGGCAAAAATAACTCTCTAGATGTGGATGGAAATGTTACCACAGCCACAGAGTCAAGGCTGATTCTCCTCAGGCATCTCTTGTCCCATTCCAGGCCTGGCCTCAGCTGGCTTGACACAGCAACTTGCACGTGCTGCCCTCCATGATCAGCCATTGTCCTCCAAGTGCTTTAACTGAGCAATTCATGATTCTGCTTTCCAGGTATTTTATCAAGGAAAAAAAATGTCATCTAAAACTGCTCCCTAATGTCGAGGCACTACAGGACCACTGCAGTGGGGATTAAGACATTTCAAAATGTGCTTCAAGACTGTCAGGGAAGCATTCCTGGATTAGCTTTGTTCTGAATGTATCAAACAATTTTCACAAGACAGCTACTTGCTTGGTTGTTTGCAGGAATATGTTTGCTCATCCCTGACCTTTACCAGTGACCCAGAGGTGTTCTGGCCTGGAATGTTCCCCCACCTGCTAAAGCAAGGCCATGGAAGTCCAGCAGAGCTATTGGCAGAAAGCTTTGCTAGAGGAGGGGGAAAACACAAGAATACAAAGTAAAATTTGACAGTCATAGGAAAAGGTTCTCTGGATTTAGATAAATCTGCTTGGCAATGAATATGTTAATAGTTGACCGTAACTGCTTGGAGAGAAACAAGCTGCTTGGATGCTGGCAGCAAAAATCCTGCATTATCCAATTCCTGCCGTGCCAAGCTCCTCCACCCTCTCTCAGAGCAGCACTTAGACAAATGCCAACATTTTAAAATTAAATGGCCCCATCATTATTAATTCATTTGGTATTCATTGTAATGACATTAATCATAGTAAACTGCAGCAGCTTTATTACACATGTAATGTGTACTTTCCTAGAATTTCCCTGTAAAATCTCTAACATTGCTAACAATGTAAAGACAATGAGACATTACAACCAAGCAAAACAATAATAAACACACAACTCAATAAATCATTATTCTGCCCACAAGTATGTTAAAAAAATAAACTCATTTCAAAACTAGAGGAAAAAACAACATGCAATAAGTGACATCAGTGAGTTTGAGGCTTTTGGTTGCAACAAAGAAACAAAACAGCATGCTAATATGACATTTACAAATAATACCTAACCGCAGCCTAATTAACTTATTGTGTGCTTACTAAACTAGCATACATATTATATTAGAAGGAAAACACTTATTTGTTCTGTTGCTAAGAAACTTCAGACATTTGCATATTTAACAAATTGTTAGAGTGTTTTTAACCAGAGCCCATCACTATTTATAAAAGACAAATTTAAAACATGAGATCAAAGACACAACATTAATTTTTCTTTTGTCAACTGTCTTTGTTCAATAGCTCAAAGAAGCAGTTTTATTGCCGGCTGATACATAATGAAACATCTGGTATTATTCTGAATTACAGCAGAACCCACTAATAGTCAAGGGCTTTTCTTTATTTCTCAGGCACCAGCCAATGTACTATAGGGACCAATCCAGCAGCCCTTGTGGAACGTGCCTTTGAAATCCTTGCAAGGTTTTTCTGAATAAGGAATTCAGGAATACCACTAATTTTTTTTTTTTTTCTTTTAAAGGCTCCAGATGTCAGCCAATTTTAATTGATCTTGTAACTTGTGCAAGAGCAGGAAATGAAAGCACAATTTTAGAGAGCAAGGCAGTGAGCAAAGCCGGAGGGCTCTCCACTCACTGGGAGATAACGGTGGACACCGTGCCCATGGGCATTACTCAGGAGCAGCTCTGGGTCACTGCTTTACACCCCGTGAGCAGGGGCGTGTGCCAGCTCACCAGGGGTCAGCGCAGTGATTAGCAGAGCCTGAGCCCCTTGTGCTGTCCACTGAGCACACGAGCACAGTGGGAGCCTGGCCCAGCACACTCTGCGCGTGCAGCCCCGCGGGTGCTCCACGCACCCCGAGCCAACACGGCCACATCCAAAAGCACTCTTGGCATGTCTCTACCCTGCTCTGTCACCTCCAGCACATTCTAGGAGGAGCAAGATGAAAAAGGAAAGCAAAGAGACACTGGAAGGAAATATGAAAACTCAAGGAGCTGTAACAAAACCAAGGTAATCTTAAATTTCCTGTCTCTGGGCTACGTTAAGTGGAAAAGATGTCATGTTGAACTAAAGCTCTCCTCAGAAAGCTATACCATGGACTGCCATCCCAGAGCTCTTTTTCCACCTACCAAAGGTAGGGGATAGTCAGGTGTCTCCCTCCTGCCCTACTCTCCCTGCTCTTCCTGCCTTGCTAAAAATTCTGGACCAAGGAATTCCTGTAACAGGAAAATATCCTGCTACACTCTTGGGAGCAAGCTAATAAAATCTGTACTTCCTCCTCAGTCAACTAAATACATGGATTTATGATTTTAAACAAAAAAACTCCCAAAGAAAACATGTGATGATTAAAATCATTATTTATAAGAGCAAACATCGAAAAAATAGTAATTCCACTAAACAGTAAAATTAACCAAATGAAAAGCAATAGTTTAGCTCAGCCACCAACAGAGGTTTCTGGAAGATTTTAAAGAATTCCAAGACAAAAATCTCCTTGCAAGGGAAAACAGTTTGCAATAGCTTCAGTAAAAATCATGTACAAACTTTATTCAGAAGTAGCAGTTGAGCAGAGCAGTTTTAGCTGTGCAAGGCAGAAGACAATTCTGCCAAGAGGAGCCGGGTGTGAGCAAAGCTAGGTCTGGATGTGACCAACTGCAGCTCTTCCCTGCACCCAAAGAGCTCTCACCTACAACACACAGAGGAAAGCTGGTGAAGAACACTGCATTTTTGGCAAGACTCAGCAGCTCCTGCCAGCTCTGTCCCTGGGGAGGAGCTACTCATGCCAGCAGCTCTCCCCAGCTCCCTGCAGCATCGCACAAACTCCCCCACAGCAGGGAGGGCATTTTTCACTGGGCTCCATCACAGGGTCAAGTTGTATCACACTAAGGAGCAAAGCTGGAAGAACATGTACAAGATGAATGTGCACACTTTTAAAGCCTCTTTGGGCTCAAAACACACACAAATCTATGGCCAACAGTGACACTTGTCTGTTAAAATTCAGACAGAGCCTGTGTATGACATGACCTCATCTGTGACTCTGATAGTTGGTTAAAGCTCCTTTTTTCACAAGAACACCATCTGCACCTCCAGCCCAACACCTGTGTTAGTTAAGATGAAGCAAACCTTGTCCCAGAGAGCTTACTGTGCTGGAAGGTGTCCCCATGGGACACTGATATCAGGCTGCAGCCCAGCTGGGCACGTTCATGCTGGCTCTAATCCACCCTGTTGGTGGCCCATGGCTCCAGGCCTTCACTGCTAATAACCTTTTTCCCTATGTTGCCACATTTGCATTGCAGCAGCAGTAGGCACCCTTCATCCCCAGCAGCCATCCTGTGTTACAAGTACTCTTGAATTTGTTGCACAGATGTATTTTGAACAGGAAAAGATTGCAATCGCCAGCAAGGCAGGAGAATGCTGCCCACAGCCCTCTAATTACAAGTAAACAACTATTGTTCATCTATACTTTCAACAACTCAATTTTGGGCATGAAATGGGAATGTCTGAGTAGAAAGCAGTGCCAACAGCCTCTGTATACACACAATTACAAAGCTCTCACTAATAGCACCAAGTGCTGCCGTTTCTATTTGAGGCAGAGGATTCCAGTTGTAGCCAAACTCATTTCTTACATTCTTCTGGGATGCAAAAGAGGACTGATGGAGGGATCACCTAGGGGAAATTCTTCTGAAAGTAATAATAATAAAACCAACAACAACAATAGTAACATTAATAAAAATGTTGGTGTGTAACCAGAGACAGTCCATAAACCACCAAAACTCTTTTGGGTGAAAGCACCATAGCTCTGCAGGCAGTTCTTTCAGGACAGACTGGAAGACAAGCAAAGTCTGATTGAACACCAAAAAAAAAAAAGGCATTTGCCACTTCCCTGAATTCTGCCTGGTGGCAGGTAAGGAGCTGCCCACTCTGCAGGTCTCAATTGCTCTCTCAGGCAGCGCAGCCCCAGAGGCGCACAGGGAGTTTCAGGCAACAGCCAAATTCCAGGCATGCACTGGACACACAGCTGAGTTCTACCAACCACCCTTAATGGGAATGCTACCCCCCTCAAAATGACTTAATCCAAGTTTTATGTTACAAACATGCAATACCTCCCTGCTGGAGCACTTCAGCATTTCTAACCTGGCTGCTTTCTTCAGAAGAATAAAGAGACTCACGGGCAGGTTTTGGGCTTGATGGACAGTCATAGCTGGTAGTGGCAACACCGTTAGCATCACAGTGACCAGGAGGGAATAGAGCACCATGACAGTAGATCCAAGAAGATCCAATAATGTAATTTTGCATGTTCAGGACACAGCATTCAACATGCAAACACGTTTTGAAAAAAGTAAAACAGAACAGTCTATTTCACACATTTAGGTACAACAGTAATCATCATCTCCCAATCATTTGGAAGGGAAAGTGAGGCTTCATTTTTCAAAGAGCTCTAATTCCTACTAAGTTCTGAGAATTGTGGTCTCAGCTACAGTTCTCCACCCATCAGCACTTCACAAGAAAGGATAAATTTTCCATTTTAAAAACTTGGAGGCTTATTAGTACAAGAAAAACAAACAACTACTGACTTGGAAGTGGATTATGACTTTACATGTCAATAATTCACTGTATCAGACCCCAAGTACAGAATATACATTTCACAGAACTCAAAAATATGCATTCCCTAAAATGACCAAATTGTGTCTTTATGATAGTCCAGCACAGATTGTGTTACCTATTTTTGCAGGACTCCAAACTTTCAGTGAGGTTCTTTTTTTTTTTCTTAAACCTTTTCTAAAGCTCCTATCCAATTATAGAAATAAAGGTATAAAAGAGCTTTATGATATTTTCACTTGTTCTCCCACCCTTAAATAATATTTCTATGATCCAACTCTGTCTGCGTAATGGATTTGCAGCTTTTTATGGCCAACATGGTAAAAAAAAACTTCCTCATGTAACCAGTGTGAGTGAATGGCCTGGTTAGGGACACTGCTGTAAGGGATGGGCAAATTGTCAGCCAAAGGTCTTGTCTGCTAATTATGTTCTCCAATTCACTATAGTCCTTCCCATCCTGTACTGGCTAACCCAGATCTCTCTTGCAAGCTTCTAATTGTTATAGATTAATTATTATCATAAGACTATAATTCTATAGGTTTTTAATTCTTATTAGACGATTTTTCCCACTAGTTCTTGCACACCTTAGGTAGCATATGAGTTTGGGTATGCCAGAGCAGTGGAAGAGGCTCTGTGATATGTTGTTCTAGTGACAGCAGTGCAGTTTATTGCTTCTCAAAAAAGGAGTGGGACGACAAGCTGCATTTAATCAACTTTCAAAGAAAGCCAAAAATCAAATTTCTTTAAGATTAGTATGAAATGCTTGGATCCTTACCTCCTAGGGTAAGACAGTGTCCAGTGGAGAAAATCTCCCAGAGAAAAACAGAAAATTTGGAGGCAAAATCAGATGATGATATTTAAATGCAATTCTGTCAATTTGGTGCTTAAGCAAGGAGTGGGCTGGGTCCATAGAGGGTTTGTGTGCAGGTCAGAGAGGGGCTCCTGCCAGACTCCTTCAGAGGAGCCTGTTCCTTCACTGGCCTCTACAGGAAACAGCACAGAGAAGTCCTGCTGAGACAAAAATCTATCACTGCATGCCCAGCCCCAGCAAAAGCCCAGCTCTCCACCAGCTGCATTCAACACTCAAATGCAGAACCTAAAGATGTCTGGGTGGTTTTAATTTATCTTCTCAGTGTTAGCACATAATGCATTTTTAATGGGGGGCAGTGCTGCAGGGGCAGAGGAAAGTGGTGCCACCAGGTTTTCCTAGAACTCTCTCTCTCTCTTTCCTAGAACTCCTCCAGCTCCAGGGTAAGGGCACTAAAGGCTGTGCACGGTATTACCAGGAAAATCACAAAATGCTATTTGAACTTTCACATTTTGATGCCACGCAAAACTGGGTCACCAAAGTCCTTCTCACATTCAGAGGGCAAAATTTATAGTGACAGAGAGAGAGGTTTAAGGACATGTGGACATTTCGATACTGCACACACACGTACAAAGTGAAGTAAAAAAAAAATCCCTTGGGAAAGTGTTGAGAGAAGGAAAGGCAAAAAGCCGTTAACGTGAAATCAAATTGGTAATTGCAGGAAAATCAGTGGATGATTTTAGGGAGGCTCCGTTTTCACACATTTATAGCTGTGTCAGTGCACCTGCCTCACATGACATCTAACACTGCACTGCCCCCTCAGCATCCCTCTCACACTTACCACCCGGGGGCAATAGCCCATCCTTTAGACTGCAGGTATTTCCACAGTGCCTTGCTTCCCTCAAATAAAGATGAGCCTTTTCCACACGTGACCAATTCCACAGATGGTCCAGTTCTCCTGGCTGAACATTTTTGCTTAAGACCCCTGATGATTGACTGTGACTCCCCATCAACCCAAACGTGTCCTAGATTTGACCAACATTAAAAATTAAGATCATGTAACTTGAAGTGTATATATATATATGTATGTATGTATGTATGGCACACTGAGTGTTGCTGCTCATTCAACCCTTATCATTTGGATACACTCCACAGTATCTTTATTGCAATTGGGAAAACTCACTGTTATGCAGTGCATAAAGACTTCAGGGTATTTTGGTTGTAGGTTTCTTCGGCTTTTTGGTTTCTTTGTTTACTTAATTATGAGTGGCTTCTAAACATTCTTTACTCAAACTTTCTGTGAGTGCTCAAGTTGGGGCAGTTTGATCACCCGGATGTTTGCAGGCAGCAGACAACAAGGCACAAACAAGACAGAGACAAGCCAGTTATATTTTCTTGAATAGTTGCAACGAAATGATCCCACTGATCATTTATCTCTAATCACCCTAACACTACCCTTCCCTATTTTTATTTATGCAGTTTATTATTTCATTCTGGTTTTCTGAAGCTTTGCAGTAAAAATGAAGCAAATATAACTTTATATTAAATCAATATATTCAGTGGTTATTTGATCATTTCCTTTGGCAAGGGAACATTGAATTCCCTTCAGTACACACATATTCCATCTAAGAGCTACAAGAAAGGGGATGGCACTTCTTGTTTTAAAATGAAGAGCCATGTTGCACATTTAAAAAAATTCGTTATGAAACCTTCATTATAGAGACATATATCTCACCATCCATCATCTCCAAACGTGCAGGCTTGGAAATGAAAACCTGCTTGTGTTTAATTTGATGGGCCGAGTGTTCAGCATTCCCATCCTGCTGGGGGGAGGGGAGCAGCATTTATTTATTCACATCTGAAAATAAACAGGTAAATTTTGGAACGTCATCTGACCTCAAAATCCTGGAACCACTTATTGGAAAACAACCCCAAATCACGCGTCCTCGTTTCCCGTCGCACCGAGGGCTCCATTGTTTGCTCCCATTCATGGCAGGGGCTTTGCCCTGCACTCCCCTCCCAAGCTGTGCAGTATCTGCTAGGGGGGTTATTTCCTTTTTTATTTATTTATTTTCCCGATTTTGCTTCTAATCTCTGTTTCTTTGTGGTTTCCTGGAGTCATCCTGACAAAGCCACATATTCTGTTCCTGTCCTTTATAGCACTGGAGGGCACTGCAGAACACATGAAATTTGTTTCTAATTTTACATCTGCCAAAAAACATTCCTGGGTTACAAATACACGCCAGCAAAACTGGTAGGGCCTATCCCACTAACACCACAAGACAAACAAGCCAAAAAGAAATAAAAAAGACTAAAATACAGCACAAATATTTTTGCACTTCTTTCAGCTTGTGAAGCCTTTATCGCCACCTTCTTCCACATTTCACCCAAGTTAAGTGTTTTGGTATTACATATTTATCTGTTTATATTTAGAAAAAATAACTACCATACAAGAAGATGAGAAGCAACAATTCAGTTTCTCCTCTTCTGCAAATCCCACACATAAGGAGATGGCTGGAAACACCTTCAACCAGAGGCATGTGGAGGATGGCTCCCTCCCCAATGTGTGACTGAAACACTGAATATTTCAAGCAACCGGCCAAAATCCTGGTGCTCCAAAACCAGTTTAAACTCAAAAAACTGATCACAGCTGCATTGCTGCCACTTTCTTCTCATCATCACCATTTTCAAAATAATATTTTAGCTAAATTATCCTCAACTTTGTAATCATGGCAGGGCAAGTCCTGAGGTAGCCTCTAAGGAAGGAAGAGCAGCATCCCAGCGCAGGTGAAGCTGCCAGGTCAGCAAGGCCCTTTGTGGGGGCTGTCAGGGCTGGGCAGCACCACAGTCGCTGCCCCACTGATTTCTGCCACAGGCTGGAGGTTCAGGCTGTGCCTCGGTGTCTCATTGTGCTCCGTGTCTGACGCACCACAGTCTCACCTACACATGAGCAGCAGCTCCCAGTCTGGCTCAGGCTTGACAACTGCAAATGTCAACAGACCAAGGAACACAACTCCAGGTTTATTTTCATTAGCAGCAGCACAGTGTCATGGTATTTCAATGCTCTGCAAGTGCTAATTAAAGACCTTGCCATAAGGAACCTGAAAGAACATTTCAGAGCTGGATCCAGCTCTGCAGCCTGGGTCTATCAGATTAAATATAACCACACAGATATCCCAGCACTCCCTACAAACCACAGAGGGGACCTTTGCATTGCCACACTTGCAGAATTTTTCACTAGACAGAGAGATTCTGCTCCTGATGGAGAACACCAGACCTGCTCTGGTGGTGCTCACAGGCACTGCCTGTCCAGTGATGCTTTAGGGAGTCAGGGCAGCACATAGAGGGATGTTTTCTCCAACAGCGAGAACAGGTCAGATGATTGTGGATGAGAGACTCAGCAGTTCTCTCCACCTGATCAACAAAACTCATATTACAAAGTTAGACTCAGTTCCTTCCACTAAAACATACTGGGTAAAACTTAACCTGAACTACAGGAAATTCATCAACGTTTACACTATTCTCATTTAAAACTTGCACCATTCCCACGAAATTTCCCTGGACAACAGGGGAAACATTGTGTCAATATTTGTGACACAAACATCTCCATTTAGGACCAGGTCTCAAGAGCGTGCTGCTTTGCAGATTGCATTACAGAAATTTTAAAGGGCTGAACTGAAAAACCCAACTTTTCCAGTTGTGTTTGGTCCTTCATGTTCTAACTTCCCCAGTGATCAGTCTTGGTGAGAAATTTCAGGCCTGCAGGCTTGCTAGAGATTAATCTGACTGTGTCCACACAGGCACAGCCTATCTGCACTGTACTAATGTCTGTTCCAATATGGATTATGGACTAATAAGCTGAATGGTTCTGCAAATCTTCCTAGCCTTTACTTTTTAGCTGTTATAAGAGTCATATTTCCTAAAAGGAGAAACATATGGGTTATATCTATCCAGCACAAGATGATCACAGAGTCTGCTGCTGAAATGTACTTGGAGAAAAATAAAGCCATCTATAGAAGAACTGTGAGAAGATTCAATTTTTGTATGGGTTGGGGTTCTCCTGTCTGGAGCGAAAAATATTAAAAGGGAAAAAATTGAAAAGAGTTTGTGTTCAAATAAGCTGACTCTACACATTCAGTCTTTTTGGGTTTATATCCCTTTTAAAACATTTTCATTGAACTTGTAAGATTCAGAAGTGAAAAAGTTATTTCAAAATTCCTTGTTTGAAAAATACTTTTTGCTTGAAACAGTTCAATACATTTCACTAAAAGCATTTCTCTCTTTTCCTTCAGCTACCACTGAATTTTCAGTTATTTTACACAGTGTTTAATATAAATACTAGTGGAAAAAAAACCAAAACTCCACAATCAAGTCTAGCTCTAGTCTTCAAAAGACAATTTTTAAAAAGATGCAGATAAAAAGACTTAATTTTTAATAGTAACTACCCACTATATTCAAAGGTTCACTGGCTTAAACTTTTTATCCTAACTTTGATATAAATATATGCCCTTCTGCTAACTATTCATCTCAATTTCTTATCCATAACACAGGGATAATAATACTGGCTATATTTGCCTCAGTGGAGGGGATTAGTTGGTATCTACATGGATCCTGCCCATATAAAGCACAATCATTATTGCCTGAATGTCGGTATCTGCTCCACTAGCCCTGAAAACTATCATGTGCCTTCTGGCCTCAAAATTAAAAAATGCCTTCAGTATTTAAAATATTTCAAATTTTGCTACATCAGAAAGAAAATCTGCAGACAACTGGGAAGTTTGCAGAACAGCCAGAGCAGAAGGAGGCAGCATCCTGAGGACACCAGCACAGACTGTGAGACCAGGTACACAAGCTGATTCGTGTCTCAGGAGATCAGTGCCAGACCACCACCACACAAAGCAGATTGGTCAGCATATTTCAGTGGCATTTTTCACCATGTCCAGTTCTGTCTGTTCAGAAAAAAATAAGTAAAATAACCCAAAACAAACAAGTCATACATTTCCCCCCATACTTGTCTACTCATCCTACTTCTGCCATTGCTTCCCTAACAATTTTCTTACAAATTATATCTCTATTTTTAATAACATGTAAGTTATCACAGTAGGTACTTTTACATTTGCAGCTGGAGTTACAGCCTGAATTCTGGATGCCTAGCTTTTTGTCAGTTTATTGCAGGAGTGAGATGTGAAAAATATATTTTTTTTATTGCTAAAGATAAACATGATTTGGAGGATGAGTCAAATTAACAATTGATTACCCACTAATGGGCTCTAATCAATACATTAATTTAACTAAAAGAGGGGGAACAGGAGGAAAGATGGAAGAGTAATTTAAAATAGCAGGACTGTTCTGCTGGTTAAAAAAAAAAAACAGCGTATAAAATAAAACTGAGCCGCCCTTTGTGGAAGAATGCAATATCCTCTCTCTCATTCTCTCACCTTGTTTCTCTGTATGATGTGGCGTGTGTTTATTAAAGAATAAAAGAGCAATTATTACATTTCCAGCAGATTGCAGGGCTGAGCCAGCAGTACAGCAGTGTCAGCCTGCTCTCTAGTGTTGCTGGAGGTGTGCGGCATCCGGCCACGCTCCCAGCTGCACCCGCTTAGAACACAGCCCAGACCCCGAGGAGTTTCCTTGCTATCTTCTGGGTGGCAAGGAAATCTCAATTATGCACACAAGGGATGTGGTTAGGGGGAAAAAAAAAGGAGAAAGAATGTTTAAATTGTGTACGTAAACTGTTTTGTTTTACAAGCTGGAGTAAATCAGCACATTTGTAGGCCATATTTATTTGATCCACTCAATAATAATCTCTCTCAATGAACACTATTGATGTGGCATTTATGCCATTGCAGAACATAACCAATCCCTTAAATTCAAATAAAGCATTAGTGAAAAAATAAGAATTTTTGCTTCTGGGCAAGTCACTAGTGCACAAATTTCTTCCATGTTGCTCTCAGGAACTGAGGTGGGAGAATATGCCGGGAACGGAAGCAAGGGTGGAATTACTCCTGCCTTACAAATTCAGTCCTCATTTGCAGCCCCATACCATTAATAGAGGTGTCATGGTCTAAAAACAAACCAACCAAATTCCCTTACAAAGGGATCAAGAAAGGAAACCAGCCCTTTTAGCAGCAATTTCCTAACGGGAGGTACAACCCCACAGGCTGATGCTAACGGAGCCTCACACGGACCTTGGCGAGATTCTGAGGCTAAAGCAGGGGCACAGGCACACAGGCAGCTCCATCAGCTGCGTTTACTCTGGATGACAGAGTTCAAGGCTGTGTGTTCAGCCCTTCTTAGCTCGTGTAACACAGGGCCTTTGTGCTCTCAAGCCTTGTTACACACACAGAGAATGAAAAGGGAGATGATCACAATTCATGCCAAGTAATTCCAAGAAAATCCAAACACAAGCAATGGAGCTGTAACAACAGCACACAAAGGTGCCATCTCCTACAGAAACTTAGAGGGAAGAGACAGCATGTTACATACTATGCTTTGGTAGAGAAAGCACTTTCAAAGCACAACTAATCTCTGAAAAAGAGATACTGAGCTCAGTTACACAAGGTAAATCAGGAGAAACACAAGCGGAGCTACTCCTGTTTACAAACACTAAAACCTCACGTCCAAGACTTCAGCACAATCTCAGTAATACATTGCATTCTCCACAGGCTTGCAGATTAGCAAACAAGACTGGATCAGAAGAGCCCTTCAGACTCTTTGAAATTTATTTCACTGATTCACTTTGAAATGTCTTCTTTTGAATACAGCCAATAGCAGCCTCTAAAAAAAGTACCATCATGCCTCTAGAAAAAGCATTTTGTCAGCTGAGGCAAAGACGTGGGTGTGGGTTTCAGGCCAGCAAAGCCCACTGAGGGAGCAGGGAGTTCATCTCCTACCTAGGATGCCCTCCAATGGGAAACTCCTTTCAGCAGCAGTCTGGGAGATACAGGCACCCACAGCAGTTTACCAACAAAAATGAGAATTAGAGTCCCTGGGCTGCAGGTGGGGGACCAAAACAGAGAGTATGCCCATCCAGAACACCCATAACCCATGGTGCTTCTGTGAGCAGCATTTCTCAGACCCTTCTCAAATATAAAGCTTCTGGCCAGTTGATTACCAGTGCAGAGATGCTCAAACTCCAGTTGCCTCTTGGAGAGTGGAACTACCAAGTACATTCCAGCTGGTACTACAGAGGAAACAGCTACAACTACATGGGTTTCATTAGATGTAATCAAATAATCAGCTAATATCCAGTGTATACCTAAAATCAACTCAGTCTTAGGAAGCTTTCCATGATATATGCACAGCTGCTGAAAATGGATGACTTCTTTCATTAATATTTGCTTCAGAAAATATCTAATTCACTTTGGTGGTGTTTATGTGCTTTCTACAGCTACAGCAATAAATCAGAGTGCTGGGAAGAACATTTCACAGAAAAGGCAAATCTTAGGCGGGTATTAAACAACACTCATTCAGAATGAACTCTGAACTTGTGAAATGAAAATTTGAAGATTTTATGAAAAAATCTACTAATCTAGATGATGAGAACAATATGATATTAGAACTGCAGATATTGAAGATACTAGTTTTGATTAAGTGCAGCCACAAACTATACACAGGGAAATATTCACAGCCAGTTTGCTAGCCAGAATAACCTAAAATAATTTTGCTCTGAGGCAACAACTGCACCAATATACACATATACCATTTTATTAACCTCATCAACTGTTTGTTGACAATGGGTGATCAAATACACAAAATTATCTGGTGGTTTAGCTTAAATTAATTTCTCTTGTTAGTAAGTTTAAGTTATTATAAAGGGTGCTGAAACCCACACAGACTTAAAACCATGCAGGCAAAACAGTCTCTGCTGTCATCATGTTTACAGTAGCTCAGCCTCTGGCTGTGCTGGGTAATACCCTGCCTCACTCCAGCTCTGCTCACTGGGCACATTTTACATACTTTTCATAACTAAAAATACAAGTTTTATAAGCAGAAGCCTCTTGTTTTGTTTGTTTTACTGCTAGACCTTTGGAGTGTTATTTTGATTTCTCTGGCACTGGAAAAACCTTATTGATGTCAGTGAACTCCGAGTCTGTAGTTCTGAGTATTTTCAAAATAATCTCTCTGTGTAGAAAGTGAGACCAGGCTAGGATCAAGCAGAACACTGGAGCACAAACCTAATGTGTTTATTGAACCCATCTCCAATTAGCAGGAAAAAACATTTACAATCTGCTGTTTGAAAACAATTCACCAGTGTAAATTAAAGAGAATTAACTCCTTCTTGAATACTATTTTTTTTTTACTAATGTACACTTAGACTTGTAGTAAATATATTAAGCTTTTTTTTAATTTAACAAGGCAAGTCTTCACAACAGCTCAGCCCTAACAAGAAGTTCAAACTGGCAGCAGCCATGGTTTTAAGAAAGCCCCACACACAGTGCTTGAAATCCCCCAGGTTTGTTTTCAGGTAGGGAAGGCCAAAACCAGCCTTGTGTATATATACTACTTTGATGGCAGTACTGGGAAGTTAAATAACCAAGAGCAATTGCTGCCTACACGTCTTAGCTGCATGCCTGGGATATGCTGATTGTTTTTCTCAAATAAATTAGCACTGTGCACCTTTTATCCTTAATTCACTTTTATCATTAATTCCTACTGGCATGTGTCTTCTGACTTGTATACTCTGACCTGCTCTGTGCCCTACAAGCCTTGTCTCAAGCCTGCACAGCCTCTACAGTCTCAGGAGTATCTTTGCCTGCTGTTTATAACGAAGATTTCTCCAATTTTATTTATTAAGCAGAGCAGGGCTAAGCTTGGGGCCAGCAGTAAAGGAGGAGTCCAGACCTCAGAGGAGTAACAGAGCCCATGAAGGAGGCTTCAGCTAACGCAGAGCGGCTGCTTTATTCTGCAGCTCCCTCTACTTGCTGCAGCCCATCATGGCAGTGTGACCATTTGCCTCTGTAACCTCCCAATCACTCTTTCACAGGTCAGATCGTAAGATCAATATAAACAAGAAAAAAAGAGACATGTACCCATGTAAGAAAAGCCAGGAAGTTCAAAGTTATAGCTGACAGTCTGGATTTAACTCTGACTGATCTGGGAAACAAAAGTAGAGCAGTGACATGAATGAAGGATGAAGTGTCAGGCTGTAAAGTGCTTGGTTTTTCTCAATTTAAGTCAAGCTCTTACAATGACTACCCCCAAATTTCTCATATTACACAGAAAACAAATAAAAGGGAAGAAACAGTGATTTCTAAATGTTTACACAGGAGAGAGGCTCACAGCTCTCAAATCAGCATCTTGGTAATTTAGGCATTTAAAAAAAATTAGTGCACTGCATTCTGTACACGAGTTATTTCTCTGAGTGCACAACAATCCCCAAACTGTGTTGCTTACAGGGACAGATCAGCGCTTTCCCTCCAGTTCTGCATTACCTGCAAGTACAGCAACAACAAATAACAACAGCACACGGTGCATTTCACTAGTATAACCCGACAGTAAGTAATAGCTGTCAGAAAAAGACCAAAACCCACACCCTACGAGCACTATGGCAGAGAAAGGCTGCCTCTTTAAGCACTGAAATTAGCAGCAGTGACAAATGGTCTCAGCGGGCGCACACAGCTTTCCCCGGTCCTGCCAGCAGAAAACACTTCCCTTACTGTTGCTCTGAGAAGGGGGCACTTGATCAGTAGTTTAGGATTGAATTACTGCACTGGGATCAGGCAGAAAGCCTGGCTGAGATCCCCGAGTTTAGAGTCAGATCCCTTATTAATTGCCTGCACAAGAGCAGCAGCTCTGCACACACGGTAGCACAGCAGCCTCCCAGCACAGCTCTGGCTCACTGTGCTCTCAGCAGCAATGCTGTCAGAGGTGAGGGCCCTCACTGTTTCCAACTCACTGCATTCAGGTAGCCATACCACCCAAAAGCACATCCTCAAACCGTCTGAAACGGCACAGATCCCTGCAGCTGAATTTGTTATTTCATTTTCCAGAGGTAGCTTCTGGGCATTTAAAAAATATTTGGATCATGTATTCATTACTTAGCAAATAAACTCCTTTACTATATTGATGGGAAGAGATAAAAATGATACAAGTTTTTCTTGCAGCTGCCTTCATTTCACATGGTTAAAGCAATCTTCTGAAAGAGACCATTGAGTTTCATAATTCAATGAATATTTATATTGTTTTAAAGAAAAAGAAAACTTGAGAGCCTTGTTTTGCAAGATTAAGCAACAAATGTCTTATATTTCAAATGAATTGCTAAGACTTAATCCTGCAATTCTTTTCTAATCTAGGCAGTCCTAAGGACTACCATGAGATCAAGGACTTCTGACAGGAGTGAGTTTGCAGGGTCAGGGCTTTCATCTGTGTAGAATGCATGCAGCCAGTCACCAGGTGAACTCATTTCACTGAATTTCTAACCCACTTGAGTATCGTGGGTTTGAAAGTTCAGATAAAAATAAAATCCAAGAAAAAAAAATAATCAAACCTTATTGAATTTCCTTTTCACTTAGACAATGAAATAGCAACGGAGAAGATGAAAAATGTGTTCAGTGAGAATGTGATGAAATATGTAATAGGACCCAGAAATGGAGATGCTGCTCTTGAGAATGAGAAACTACAAATTGACCCTCTTCTACATTTCCCCCTTAACCAGAGCATGTGTCTCCATGTCCAGTCACACACACACCTGTGAAATGCCTTTGACCTACATGGAACTGTCAGTAGGGTCCCTCCCTGCCGTGGTACCAATAAGGATTCTCTGCTGTTGCAGCAGCCCTTCCAGAAAAGGAGCAATGCAGTGAAGGACAGAGCTGCTCTGCCCTACAACTGGGATTCCCTCACAGGCATCAGGGTGCAAGGGAGGTGACACTAAAGGAAGAACCTAAGCAGCTGTACCTATTTCTACCTTAGTTTGTACAACTAATAGCAGTCATCCAGCATTGATTAGAGGCCCTGCCCAGAGCCCGGGCTCAAGTGCCCTGCAAGGAGGACCAGAGCACCTCATAAGAAACCGGGAGCACCTTTATTTATGCACTAAACCCCTATGGAAACAGGCATATGATCACCTCTAGCATCAGTCATTGAGGATCCCCAGTCAGCAGCTTAACAAGAGGCCCTGCCACACCAGCCCTGAAAGGGGCTGTCCTCATTTTCCCCCACCCAGTGGTCCCAGGTGGCTTTATCCCCACCATGATGACAGAAGCACAAGGGAGCACAAGCACCTCTAAGAATGGACTTGAGTAGAAGTAAAGATTCGTAACAGGTCTGCAAAGCCTTACCTGGGGTAGGTGAAGGCAGGACAGCATGCAGGGGCACTTGGGGATGGTTGATGGGGATGGGCTCTTGCAGCTCTGAGTTGCCCCTATTCCAGGTGTGGAAATTCATTGAAAATCATCGGGATATTTCTTTTTCCCACTTCATATGAAACTTGTTGCCCAGCTACAACATTATATTTTAAACCCAACATTTTTATATCCTTATCAGTTCAGCTACTTGTTCCTCAACTGAAATAAAAAGTGTGTTGTAGTCAAATATGACAAGGATGCTTTTACAGGTTTTAATAACTTTTAGAAAACTTGATTATTTGAAAGGTCTGCTCTGAATTTAAACATTTGCAACTCTTATGATATTTACAAAATTGTTATAATTTCTGAGGTTTTTGTGTTCCTTGGTCTTTTGAAATATAAGAATAATTCATAAACTGCTTAGTCTGAACACAGCACCTGAATTTGTGAGTACTACTCCTCAGTCTGCAGGCTTACACTAAACACAGCTATGATTGCAGCTGGGTCACAGGCTAAATTCATTAATTAGAGTACCTAATAAATTGTTATTGATACTGTTCAGTTGTTTGTCACCACCCAAAATGGTCAATAATGTCAACAACAGAAAATAGAACATAGCAAAATCCAAGCTAAGCTTACATAAATTAACTGAGGGGAAAAAGCACAGATGAAGATTCTGGCAACAGTGGAGTGAGTGAGGGGGAAGCAAAGAGGCAGCCAGAGATTTGCGTGTCCTGAAATGCAACATTCAGCTAACATCTCGAATGGCACCTCACAGGGTCCTGTTTGTGTTAGCAGCAGGGAACAAACACTGGTTTTACTCCTTAGCCTCCTGCCATACCCTCGGTAGGCTACACTCTTCTTTGCCTGAGTAAAATGAAGAACTTGGTGTAGCTGGAAGATATTTTTCCATTTGATTTTGCAGATGTGGCTGGAGGGAGTGCTCCTTTGGAACATCAAAGCCTTTCATGAATATATATTATTTTGGTAATGATCCTTCTGTAGTCTAACAAGTCTAAAACAACCATTTTGTGGAGACTTCATTTTTCTTTTCTTTACAAGTGTTGTCTATAAAAGAAGAATTCAGATCTTGACACTGAAATGAAACATTGGTTTTAATGGGATATATTCATAGGTCAAAAATAATTTCCCCCCATAACCCACTTCACCTTTTTTAAACCTGTTTTTTTCACTGTGAACCAGAACTGCACAGTTCCTTAGACTGTGCTGAACCAGACAAACCCTGTTTTCAGCCAGAAGCAAATCACAATTCAAACTGTGCTGCCCTTTTCCAACATAGGCTGTGACTTTTGTCTGCTTTTCTTTAATTTCTATAATCTTCCTCCATATCCACTTGAGGTGGGCTTCTGGTACTGACGTTATGCCAAGCAACTCATGGTACAAGGAAAAGCTCAATGCTGCCTTCCCTTCTCACCCTGCTTCCACCAGTGGGGCTGAAACATGGGCTGTCGAGGGACCCGACACTCTTGGACTGGTTCAGTCTGAGCACTTGAAGGTTTGTCCCTCACTGCAACATTTGAGTGTTTTCCACTGGCAGATAAAAGTGATGAGAAGTGGAGAAGGGAATCCTGGGGCTACAGCCAGCTGGGGCGGCTGAGCTCCAAGGGAAGCTGGGGCCTGAGCAGAGCTGCTGTTGTAGGATTTTCAAAATCTGTAGGAACAGACAGTATCACTGCCTAATCTCATGCGATTCAAAATTACCACAACCAGCATTAGGATCAAAAATTTGATTTATGCATTTTAAGTCTACCAAAAGGAGGTTTTTTTCCCCTCATCAGTTGAATTCCTTATGGGTCCCAGAAAGAAACAATCTTTCACAGGCAGAACTAGAACAGCCTGGCATAATCACTCATACCTAATGATGGATATTTATTGCTGTCATCAGAGACTTAAGGCCTAAAAATCCCATTTTATAAAAATAAAATAAAAAAAGAACATAATGACTTCACTGATCCATTGCTGCTAAATCTGAAGTACATGGAGAATTTGGATTAATTCACATGTTAAAATTGATAAAATATGTTGGGCTGACCTCAGTGGCTGCAGTGTGGAATATCTGGAATACTGGATGTATACACAAGCATGCACTTGTTAACTTTTCTAACTTGCTGCAAGTGTGCTTCAGTTTCCACTAAACTAATGCAAGGTTCACAACTGTGTTAAATGGGAAAATCATGAGGCCAAACATTGTGCATTATCATGTGGATAACCAGTGGGATGTCTATATCTGTCTTAAAAGCTTTAATGCAGATATACACATAGACATGCATATAAAGACTAAGATTTTTTTATCCTCTAAAATTTCAGGATAGTCTAGAAGGCTTTCACACTCTTACCCTTGTCTGGGGTTATCCACTGCTTTGGGAGTTATGATACATGGAAATCAAAGGACTTTGGATCAGGGCAATAATTTACTGTACAACTCGGTGACTTTGGTGGACTTGCACTCAATTTTGTGTTGGTCCAGTGATTTTAGGTCCTGAAATACAGACATAGCTCTCAACTCCCTTTCTATCTTTAGGAGCAGAGCAATGCATGAATGCTTTTCGTGCTTTTACCACACATGTCATTCCCTTTTCTTTCTAGGAAAATAGTTTCCTGTTATTTTTAGCTCGAATCACAGCTTCATTAAAAAAATATATATATAATCTACACTGTTTCTTAGTAGTCCCCCAAACTTAATTTCCTGGGCTGCAAAAGAAAGCTGAAAAAGGTGAAAACATCATTGACTTTTGATCTGTTTTAGTTAAGAGCATGACAGGCTTCTCAGATCCAGTTCATAGTCCTCTTTTAAGTACCTTAAGGTAAAGGATGCAAGTCACAGCTATGTCAGAACACGCTCTGCTCACCTCTTCTCCCCCCCTCAAACCATTTCTGACCCTGCTTTGGGGGACAATATTGAAAACAGTGAAAATATAACCCTGTTAAAAACATGAATCAAAAAGTCACTGCTTGTGGACATGTTTTTAAAATTGCTTAGTTGCATGGAAGTCCCTTTAGTGCTTGAAGGACTTTAATAAAATTGATTTTCTGAGTATAGCCTTTTAGCAGCTACTGTATAAGCTTGAAATATGAACCCTTCATTGTTGGAAGTGTTTCATTTTTGCCCTGTAACTAATGATCAAGGGAAAGAATGTGTTCAGAATTCTCCATGGTTGCCATTTTCATAATTAAACTGTGCTAATAATAAAGCTTTGCAGACTTTAAACAAACTGGCACTGGAGTGGAATGTGGTTTGCAGTGTTTCATTTAGAGACCTCTGCAATTAGCCCTTAATGAATAAGCATACCACAGTGGTAAGACATCTCTGTGAACAGGTTATTTACCAAAGCATAAAACTGTGACATTTTCATTCCAATAAATGAAACCTATTCTCCAGATTTCTTCTGAAGGCTCTTAAGTAATTTGGGAAGTTAAAACCCATTAATTGTCTTTAATGCCTGATGTGTAATACCAGTAATACAGCACCACCGTTCATCCTAAGTATGATGGCTCAAAAACAAGCAGCCGAGTCAGTAAGACACAATTAGCTGAATTTGAGCTGCATAAATAGTGCAGATCTACTGGCTGTAGTACACTACACAGAACTTTAAAATACTAGAATCACATTGACTGCAGAGCCATAGCTCCAGGTTATACTGTTCCCTCCCATACTGCCTGCTTACTTACACTAAGACTCATGCTAAAAGGTTCTTTTCTGTATTTGGTCATAATTAAAAGATTCAGGACATTTTATGGTAGTGTAAATCTTGGAACAGTGCTGAGGTACATCAGCAAGGAATGCAGCCCTTAGTGACTGAATGCACAGAATTAGGAGACTGGGGTTAGTTCACTGACTGTGCCCCTCGTACAACTGTAATGCACTACCCATAGGAGGGAGTCATTATTTTCTGGCAAAACTCATTTCAGCATCTAATGAACCAGATGTAGTGGACTCTCAAACTCATGCTTTGGCTCATATAGCACAGCAGGGCACAGGATCCTGGGATTTTTTCCATGGACTTCAGTGGATCTGGCCCTAGCAAGAGAAACCTGGTGACTGCTGGTAATGGGGAATACTGAGAAAAACACAGACTGGACAGACTGGCAGCATGCTGTTGTCCCGTAAAACTATCACAAAGCAATAGGAAGATAACACAGTATCTCCAAAAGTAACTGTGCTTCAGCCTAGGTTATCAAACCCAACTTTTTCTAAGCTGCCTTTTCCTGACAGGATCACAGGCACTACTGATCATCTAAGTGTGTTTCCTGTCTCTCACATATCTGGGTAGGCAACTTTGTACTATCATATTTCAATTCTACTCAAGAACTTTTTTTCTCCTTTGCATACAGTCATCTTTCTGTTCTTTTGTAAAAAAAAGGACAGGAATAGAGGAAAGAAAGTTGGTGTACACAAAACCACTAGAGCATCTGATATATTTTAGGCTCCCTTCCCAACAATCTGACACAAACCTTTAAAAAAAAAAAAAGATAAAGAAATGGGTGAATAAGAAATATGGAAAATATCTAGACATGCAATCTCCAGAACCACAAATAACAGACAACAGTTTTGTGCAGTTTGCAGCAATTGTGGCAACACTGGCTACAGAAACACTGCACACACTAACCTGGACCCTCACAGAAGGCTGCCACATCCTGAGTGCTCCCTGCAACAGTGCTCAGCTCCAGCTGCTCAGCCTGCACAGGTAGGTACAGCACACACTGACAAACACAGGAATGGAATCATCTGTCCAACTTTCTGTTCAGAAAATGTGCCACTACCGGGTCTCTAGAGTCACTGCTGCCTTTACAAAATACTTTAGGACCTGCTTTCAAAATCTGATCAGGCTCCATTATCCATGCAAACAAGGGATACATTGTGCAATGGGAAAAACTGGAAAAAATTGGTACTGAAGAACACATCACAGCTGATGGTGCAGAGCCACCCCAGTGCCTCAGTATAAATGAGCTAAGGTCCAGCAGGGCTTAATTAGCTCTGACTCACCACTGTCAGCAGGTCAGTTATGATGAATGTCCGGCTCAGCTGGACATGACCTGGCTCTTTAGAGAGCCTGCTCAGGTGTATCTGTGTCCGTAGCACCACTGAGCTGGAAGTCAGACAGTTAGCTCATGGATTACTACATTTGGGCTGTAGCTGAACTTTTTGTTTCACCTACTACTTTTAAAGTTCCTGAGCTTCATCCCAGGCTTTATGTTTAAATCTGCACCTGGTCATCTTATACCCATGTATCATCCTGCTAGAGTTGCCCCTAAAGGGCTGTCACTCTTTCCTCTTGTGTTTATATTCCCAATATGTTTGAATACAGGAAACTTAAACAACATTGGTTAAATGCAGAGCCACATTCTGAAGTACACATTCATGTTATCCCCTGCATTAAAACAATATCCTTCCTGTTAAAATTCTGGCTGTTTTTATTACTAAAAATGATGTCTTACTTTCAATGTATGAGCAACAAGCCCCACAGGCTTCTTTCAGGAAAGTGTGAAAAATTATTTGCTGTTGTCTTTTTTGTTCTCAAAAGCATTCAGTGTTAGATTCTCTACCTAGAAACACATGGCAATGATGTGCTATAGTCCACACCAAGCAATGGATTATCTTTGTAAAACTGGCAACGTTGCAATGGATGAACTTTATGCCAAGGGGTGACAGGGACAGTGTCCCAGCTCCCAGCATAATTTCCCAGGCATGAGAAGTTGGTATGTGGCTGTGATGACACGGGGTGTGATGCCAGGTGAGAAGCATCATGTCAAAATCACACCCAACGTCCACTGTGAGCAGCCTGCTTGAACGAGAGGCAGCAGATGGATCAGAACAACTCTTTCAGGGGCATTGTAATCCTACCATCTTGTTGATTCAGTGGATACTGGGTGTTGGTAGGCTTGACACAGACTGTCTTGGGACTGGCACTTTCAATCACAGCACAGCTATTTCCAAGACTATTACCACAGAATTGATTGAGTCATTATGCCTCCAGGTACTGCCATTTGAAAAATTTATGTAAAAATAGATCTTGGAAGGTAATGAAAATTTAGAACAGGAAAATAACATCTCCATCATAAAACTAGTAGAGCACAGACAGAAACTTTCACACACACTTCCCTCCAGGCTTCCCTCCAGGCCAAAATCTAGCCCCTGTGGCCAGACAGTGACCATGAAGCCTGCATGGGACAGCCCATGGAGGCTGCACTGGTGTGAGCTTTCTGGGGTCACCTGGGCAAAACTGACAGCCCTAAACTGGAACCTCAAAAGTGCATGAGGTGGAGATGTGTTTTATTTACACCAACACTGTACCCCGGTACCAGGATTGTTATTCTACTTATTTTTATTCACTGGGGAGTTCCATGAATTCCTAGAAGTATTCCTGCAAACAGCAGTTCCATGACTCACTGTGCAAAGCAGCAAGAGGCAGTAACCTCTAAAGTAACTTCCTCATCTCTGTTATAATGTACAGTCTCTTTTCTATTTAGACTTTATACATCAGACTAAAATATTTAGCACATAGAAACGGGACAAGCAGAAGTGCTTTTCTTAAACAGAAATCTCATACAGTTATTCATAAAGCAGATCAATTGAGGCAGGCAAAGAGAATACACCTCAGATGGGCCTGGGTGAAAAAAGGAGAAGTAATACATTGTATTCATTAAAGCAATATCAAAATTAAATTTAATACAAAGTACCTGAGACTAAAACCCAAAACTATTAACCCCAAAGCCACTAACTATTCATTAGCCAAGTCAATTTTGCATCCCATTATGACTCACAATGTGTAAATTCCCATTGAAATTGATTTAGTAAACCAGCTCTTTGATGGGCCTGAAATTAAAAGGATAGAAGAAAAGACACAACTAATTGAAGAACATAATTTGATGCTTGTAAAGAGTGCGAAATTTACTGAGAGCAGACTGGAGCTTTAATTAAAGACAACGGGCCAAATTCACACCTGGGATAATAATTGAGGAATTTTGCTGAGGTCAGAAGAACTGCAGCCACTCATGGCAGGGCTGAATTAAGCTTTTGGTAGTGTCCGTTTTTAAAAAGAACTAAGAAAAACAGCCGGGGGTGGGGGGGGAGGGTAGAAACAGAAATAAAGTGAGAAATACGTATTTCCCTGTCTGGAGGTTGCCCTAACAGGCCATCTGCACTGAGCAACAGTGGGAATTTCTTTCTGTTTGCAGCAGATCAGGGGGACAAACTAGAACATGATGATTATTCTGTTCCCAAATTAAGAATGATGAGAAGAGATGAAGTTTCACAGAACTGCCAGGAAAGAGCAGAGAAATAAGCCCACATGGTAAACCAGAGCCTTTTGAATAAGATCTTTTTATTCTCCTATCAGAGATGTTCAGGCTGTTTGAAACAATTTTGTAACTTCCATTTTTGTCTTGTTTCACAATTGCTTTGTGATGACCCATTCTTAGAATATTTGCGTTTGGGAATCTGATACTTTATCAATTTTACATCATTTGGTTTTATTCTATGACAGGTCTCACCTTTATGAAAGAAAAAAAACAGTTGAAGAAATGATGATACTCTGCACATTTTTGTAGAAGAGTACACATCAGGTCATGAAAAAATTTTACATTATTTTCCAAGGAATTTTCACTAACAATTTGAGAATATGAAGGCCAGGATTAAAAATTTTATTTTGTCTGCTTCATTTGTAAAATATAGAGGCTTAAGCCAACCTAATAATTTCAATATGTAGCTGCTTAACCTATTCATTGCAGATCTGGCTGATGAAGTGCACTTATTTTTGTACAGCAGACAGACTGTAAATAAGGTAACATTATCTCTTAACTTGCGTACGATTTATAATTTATTTATATATTATTATAATTTATAAGGGAGAATCTATGGCTGACAAAGTCTTTAGTACAGTAATGGAAAATAACGTCATGTTTAAACCTAAACAGAAAAGTTTAACACTTGCTATTTCCTATACTCCTCAGTGCGAAGCTGGAGTGTCTAAAATGGCACAAGGAGAGCCAGGAGAGAAGCTTTAAATTCTGTTTTACCAGCAGCAACATTTTGTGTTGGTTCTTATGCTCCCTTTTTGGTACTTCAACTGATTTAACACTGAGTTTTCTCTTGCTACAAGGTTTATTACATATTTCCAAGCTGGGTCTGTCTTGCTGAACAGACTGGAATGCTCCAATACAGACCTGTGGAATAATCTGCCAAAGAAGAAGTTTCTTTTTTTGAATAATCATAACTAAACAGAGGATTACAATTCATAGCCTTCAAATTTCAGGAATAGTCCATGTCTGAGATACTATCTACAGCCATATCTTGGAGATTGCTGTAAAGGGGCTGATGTATCCAAAATAATGTGAGGAGGAAATACACATAGTTAAAAAATCTTCACCTACCATGAAATTCATGTGAAATTTAGATTCTTTGTGCCCAACACTCAGACAGACACACTGGGATGAACCAGCAATGTGATCTAAGCCCACCACTGCACACATTTCCTATGTAGGAATGGTATGAGCTGATTTGGATTGTTTTACCCATATTATTTGAGGACTGACAATAGAGTTTGTAACAGGCCTTCATCAGGTGCATGACCAACAGCAATCCGTGACCATACAAACATGCTCCTGAACTCTTCTGCACAGCCTTAAAATACACAGCAAAGTCTACAGAGACCAGAGTTTAAAAGTTGGGGTATTTGGAGCAGAGCTCACTGGCCCACCGCCTTTGTGGCATAAATCTGTGCTGACATGGATGTGTTTCTACCTTTAGCTGCTGGTGAGGACTCTCACCTCCACAGCGAAAGGAGGAATTCTTACCCAGAAAGTATCATCAAAGTTAGGAAGAGGCTGAAAGGCAGTCAGATTTTGGTACTGAGCAGTATCTGTTTGAGCTCCATCAACAACACCCACATAAAAGCTGTTGTGCAGGAGCAAATAAGAAAAGTTGAATTCTTTCCTAGTGCAATTCACTTCATTTATTGACTTTTTTCCCCTTTCGTTTGTCAGTGGTTCTGAGATGCCTGGCATTCAGGATGATTTGTAATGTAAATTATATAATTGTACTTTCACATATTTTAACATCAAATAGAATGATTGACTACAGAATTTGAGCTGTCTACAGGTGGGGGTCAATTATCATCTGAATAATCACACTGCCACACAAGAATAGCATGGCCATGGAGTGTGACATATTTTTATCTCTATGCATTTCAATGAAGTCAGGCTGGTACATAAAAGGTTATCACCTAGGAAACATATTTTCCTAAGCACAAGTTAAACATGCAAGCAAGATCAGCATAGATATTCAATTTAGCCAGTCAACCCTAACCTATTAATATTTTAACAAAATCCAGTGAGGATAATTTTTTTCTTTGATCCCATCTCATTTGAGCAGCCTGGAAAGGGAAGAAAAATTAAAAACAAAATAGTCAAGCATACAGAATGAGGTTATGTATTAAGTGGGCTATTTAATGTTTTTGGCATATTATAGCCCTAGGGAAAGTGTGGATGGATTTAACAATCAAGATCTGTGTTCCCTGGGCCCACAAAGTTCGAGAAACATAAAATAATCTATACTTCCGAGCTGACAAATCTTACCTGACACTCTGCTTCATCTCACTGGGACTCTCTAGCTCAGCATTAATCATATGTTACAGGGAGTAAAAAGAAAAGTAAATCACACTAAGCTGGAAAGTGAGATGGAAGGTCTTCGGGCAAAGCTTTTAATCAATAATACGTGGGATAATAACCAGGAGCTATTGTTTGAATCTTCAGATATGAGAAGGTAGCAATGCAAAACACACAGCAACTACAAACTGCTGCCACTTCAAAGGGGTCTGATGCAAACCAAATCAGGTTGGTTTGCCCTAAATCCCACCTTCTCCCCTTCCCAAGTCCATTAGCAACATTCTGTATTCATGGTTCACAAGCATTTTGATCTAACTCCAAAACTGCAATTAAAAGTGTCTATCTGATCCTATTGATCCAGGGACACAGTAGTATCATGTGCTTTAATTTTTGGGTGTCTAATCTGAGATCCTTTGGTATTCATTGACATTCAGAGAATGTTCAAAAAAAGTCTTACTTCTCATGTCAGACAATTCCCCTTTTTCCCTACTAGCTTCTCTTCACACAATTACTCCTAAGACACAGGACTGGTATTATTTTGCTGTGAATTCTACCTCATTTCCAAGTACATCACCCACCTCCATCTCCATGTCTTCCCTTCCTTCCACTCCTCCCCACACATTAATAAAAGGAAAAAAGTAATGTTTTAGCTATTTGCCTACTAAACACTGAAGAATCCTCTAGTTTATGTATTTTTTAGCTGTTTAATTTGTGGTTAAAATTAGAATATGTGATCAGCGGGTAGAAGGCAGTTTAACTAAGCCAGTCTCTACGGGCTGAAGCCTCAGCCATGAAATACATGGCTGTGATTGATCTGACCTCCAGCTATTCATACAGCTCAGTTCGTGACCTCTAACTTTCCTCACCCCTTCAATAACGTGTGTAATAATATTTGGTTTGCTCGGTTATGAACAGGAGGTGGAGACGCTAGTCCTATCTCATACTTTTGTAATTATTATTATTATTTTAGGGGGTGGAGAGAGAGCGCTACAGCTCAGAGTGAAACCTAACCCAAATCCAGTTCAGCCTGTCCATTAATGCAAAACAGTTTTGAAACTGTGAATGGAGCTCCAGTAATTCCTCCACTGTTGCTCAGCAGGAGCTCGGCAACACACAGCTTGCATAACTCTAGTAAAAAAAAAAGACTCACAACCATGAAAACATTCATGGACCATTTTCACAAGCAAGCCTATCACTGAGGCAATATTTTTTTACCGGTGAGTGTGTGGCCACGTTCTCTTCCTTTTACTTTGTAGCTTTTTTGGAATACAAATACATTTTTTTTTTGTTGGTGTTTTTTGCCTATAACTCAAATTTAAAATACTTAATAATGGTCCTGCCCTGAAACAACGAAAAAGATATTTTTCTGCTTTAGACACAGTGATAACTGTACAGTTTATTTTTTAAACAGTTCTTTCGTTGAAGTCCAAAAAAATCTTTAAGTGTTATCATTTCAATACATGTTAAACTTTACAACATTCTGATAACTTCTCCCTCAAAATAAATACAACAATAACCTGAATTCTTACAAAGTTTCAATTAATCAAAATATTTTTTAAGGGTTAAGATGGACTACTGGGAAAAAAACCTGTCTCAGCTTTTAAGGAGATTTGGCTGGCTCATCAGCGACACCTTCTTTCTATCTTTATCTCAAAGCTCCCCTATCAGTTTCCCCTCAGCAAACCCAGGGAAAACAGAGACAGTCCGAGTGAATTCACATGTTCTTAAAAGGAAAACAGTTTAATGACCTAATAAACCCACGATTTTTTTATTAGTAGTTAAAAATAACTTATAGCAAATTGTTTCTCTGATAGCTCTGGACTTTTTAGCTGTTCATCATAAATTTATTTTTTAAAGAAGTCCACCTTAGCTACAGCGTTGTCTCTTTTATCATACCAGCACCTGCTGACTCACTGCAAATACTCCTCCGGGGTGTTTGTCACTCCCAGCGTGCATCCCCTGACGAACTGTGCGGTGACAGTCAAATAACCTCTGCAGTGCCCTGGGGCCGGAGCAGACTGCGCTCACCGGGCAGGGGCACACGGCTCCCTTCCCGGCCTTAGCGCGGGGACAGGCGCTCCCTCTCCGCCCTCTGGGAATTCCTGACGTGCTGCCATTTCTGCTTTTTGGCCAGGTAGGTGGACCATTGCTCTATACTGACAAACGCAGACACACACTTTCCTGGAGTGGGATTTCGCAGGTAACACAAAAGGAAAAGCAGCAGCGATTCTCTGCGAGGAGCCATCGCTGGGCTTGGCTGGCGTCAGACTTTCTCCAGGTGGCCTCACCACCACGTGGCACTGACTCTGCTGTGTCTTCAGCTCCTGCAGCACGAGACCAAACTTCCAATTCCCCTGTATGCAGCTGACACAGCTCTTCCTGACACCCAAGCGCAGGAAGCATTTGGTTGCTACACCTTTTATTGTTCTCCCAATATAGGAGCACAATCTCCTATGAGTGTTTTTCTACTGATGGCAAGCAAAGAGAATTGGTATGTACCCTGAAATTACCACACGAAACATGGATTTTATTAATTTTGGTAAAATATAACAAGATACGGTGATGTTAAAGATGTTGTGGCAATTCAGAAACCTCCATTTCTTCAACAGAACTTGAACAGGATCGCCCACAGTGATTACTTATGTGTCTGCTCTTACCCCAAATGGTGACCCACCTTTTTAATTTCCTGAGGCTTTAACTGAAGAATAAGTGACAGGCAGGAGATAATTTCGGGATGCTCGGGGTTGACATCAGAGCAGGCACTGTCCTGCACATGGCTCTTCCAACATCTGCCCAGGCAGTCCAGTGGGCAGGCTTTGCTGGGCTGCAGTCAGCCTCCCTGAACATCACTGAAGCATCACTGGTGCTAACAGATTTTTTAAAGGCTGTGCAAAAAGGATACAGTTATAAAAACAAATAGGAAGTTCTTGGCCACTTCTGCCTCTCTTGTATTTGTACATGTTCTACAGTAGTTCCTATTACAGAGTCAGCATTTGTTAACAGCACTTACAGAAATCTCCCTTAAAAAAGGAGCCATTTGTTAACAACACTTACAGAAATCTCCTTTAAAAAAGGAGCCATCATTCTTTGATGCTACATTACAGTAAGAGTTGGCGTTTTCATGATGACTACTATATATTCAAAGCCACCATTTCTTAATTTGCTAATAGAAATCACTCCCCTGCAGCCTTGGTCTCATTTGTAAGAACTCTGGTCTGCAATGAACCAGTCAGGAAAGCGTACACGGGCTGTGGATGCAGTCAGAAAACTCATCAAGGTTTTCTGCTGGTTTTTATTCCACATAAAGGAATATCTAAACCCACTAATGTCTCTGAAACCAGAATGAACTGCTTACAATGATTAGATGTGAAAAAAAAATCAGTTTCTTTATAGTACAATAGGCTTTTGTGCATCCTTTGAGGAAAGTGGTAGTGGTAGTGGAAAGTGTCTGAATTTAGGTTCAGTGAAATGCTGAAATGTTAAATTTAATGGTGTTCCCTGTTCGAAGCTCTTCAGAACTGGACTTAGTAAAGACTAATGACCAACCCCTTGAACCCCCAAGTCTCCTAAGATTTAATTTGTTATTTTTGAGGGAAAAAAAAGCATGAATAAATAATGAGAATAAGGGACACAGTGACCAGAGACAATTCACCAGTGTCATTTACATATTACAGCAGGGTTCCCAATTCCTAGAATTACTCATTATCACAATACTACAGAAAAAAATGAACCCAAATTCAGGATGACAGCCAAAAGCAAGGGCTGCTCTATTCCACAGCTATCTTGAAAGGTTCACAATATTCTCTGATTGTATTTAAACTCTGTACCATTTGGAACATGGAGAGTTAACACAGGCTGGAGAAACCAGCACAAGCATTTAAGCCTCTGGTGTGTTATGAGTCAAAATTCACTTGGTTAGAGGAAAGGAAAATAAATAGCTCAACAAAATAACCTATACTATTTTTTCAGAAGCTATCTATTTTCAGGAAATATAACTTTCACGAGAACATATCAGTTCTGACAATCCCCTTCACAGGAGAGTTTTCTTAGGTATTCAACTGAATTTCTTTTGTCAAACCTAGAAACCACACAACAATTGTAGCAGTTAAAACAGTTGTTCAAAGCATGACAAATCTGGGTTTAACTCCTTGATTCAGAGCAGGGGCTTCAACCTGGATATTTCCCATCTTACACAGCTGCACCAGTAAGTAGGTATTTGCTTATTCTGGGCTGGATCTATGCATCTATTTTGGATTTTTCTTTTATTTTTATTATCTCTCTTTGTTTCATCCTTATAAGAAATTTTTGCTAGAAAAAAAATTGCTTGGAAATGGAAAAAACATTTTGCAGAAAGAGGGAACAGTACAGTAAATGCAGTGCTAGAGCTTATTTTGCTTTTATTTAAATGCTTTGTGAAGCAGTGAAAAAACAGTAAATTACAGTCATGTTTTAGGAAAAAGTCTTTGCTCACAAAACAAATTTTCTTCCTGAAAAGCAGTTTATTGCAATGTAGAAAGTTCACTAATTGGATTTATGACAGGCAAGCAGTAATGGTAAAAAGAAATAATGCAAACAGAGAAAAAATAAACGCATATTAAATTTTACAGACACCTACACATTTTCTCTGCTTTCCTGAACCAAGTAGTCAGTGTTTCCAGATTTCTGTCGATTCTTAGTTGGCAGAGGAGGAGTGCGGTTATATGTGAGGTAAATAACCACACAGAATTAACTACAATCAGCAGAAAGGCTTAGTGCAGCTGATACAGAGATCAGCTGTGTGAAGTTCTAGAATACCCGGCTGATGAGAAATGCATTGTGCTAAGGTGCTCTCTTTAGACAGCATTTGGCAAACGTAGTATTTATTTGCCTCACATACCAAGTCACCTATACATTTTACCCTCCTTTATACACTCTGGCAGAACTGCATTACCTTCTAAAATTCATGTTTTCATTTGAAGGTTGCTGTATTTTTCCTGCTCAGTGCAGGACTGAATGCACAGCCCAGCCCGGGCAGTTCTGTGTTATCCTGAGGTGCAGTGTAACCTATCTAATCTTGGCAGGCACAAATGTTTTAAAACATAGCTCAAATTCTGCAAAGAGTGCTACTCAAAGAGTGTGACTGCAAAAGTCACCTCAAAATCTTGCACTTATTTTTCACTTTCATTTGGTGTCATAAAAGACCTCAGCATCAATCATTAACAAGCTATTAACACATGCGGCTGATAAAAGTGTTCAAAGTCTGGTCAATACCAGTGACAGAAATTCCTGGTTTACAGCTGGTTTAAGCTAAGTCTACGCAGCCCACACCAGTTATTTTCTTGGCTAAAAAGTGCTTCTGGGTTCTTTCGCTTTCATCCCTGTCTGTAACACACACAGAGGCTGCCTTTTCTCATGTCTGCTCTGCAAAACTCATCCCTTCCCTCCGCTGCCTTTCCCACTCATTCTTAAAAGCAGTTTGCAAGCACACAGAGCCAGGAAATTATTTCATTCACATGTCATATGATTTCAATGTTATTACCTGGTCGTGAAGGTGCTATCAAAGGAATGAGAAATCTCAGTTCAATTTGCAATTTGTAAACACAATAAAATAGTGCTTATTAACAGTAATGAACAAACAGGCTGCAATTTAGGCAGCATCCTTCAAACATAGCTCCTTCTAGTTTCTAAATTGCACCAAAACTCAGCCATGCTTCTAGAATGAAAAAAGCCAGAAACAACTTTGGCTACCTGAATAAATATATATTTAGCATTTTGTAATTCACTTGTTTTGATCATTCATTTTTTTAAATAAAATCTCCGATGTCATGAAACCTGAACAGCTGCTCAGTTAGCCCATTGCTTGTGTGTTACAAATGTCACTCGGGCTTTGGGGGGCTGCAGTGTGTTACTGATGATTTTCACACTGTCCCTGTTGCTAATAACACTTGTCGATAATTATATTTATTTGGTGATAGTTTCTTGCCTGTGTGCAAAGGAATTTAAGGTTAGATTATATAGAAAATGGCATCACAAACAAAACAGGCTCAGAAAAACATGAAAACACCTAGCCTCCATCTGCTCAAGTGTGATACACTTCAGAGCTCCCATTTCACATGTAAAACAGAACATGATTTATAATTTATATCTAGTTGGTGAAATCCTTCTCAAAGAAAAAAAATTCTTTGATGAAACACTGGCTTTATGTTATCACAAAACTATCGAGAAAATCACAGAACATTTGGCAATTTACCTCTACTACAGCATCTTTGAAGTTTGGATATTTATATTTTATGCACTTTTCAAATGAACTGTAGTGCTGAACACAAACACAAAAAAGCAGAAGTGTGAGTCAACGCTGAAATGTAATTACTGTATTAGCAGCAGTAAACCACTGAAGGTATTTACAGACCTCCAGGTAACAGTTAAGGCCCAGTTCTAAAAAGATTTTAAATATTCTGTGTAGTGTGGAATTTATACAGTATTCTTGATTTATTTAAAATCCATAAAACATTTTTAAAAATCAAAGAACAAAGGCAGAAGCAATGCAGCTCCCAGATTCTGCAGAACCACCAGTCTTGCTTATAGCTGTGGAGCTTTTTACTAACAAAATTACAGGTTTTTGAGAGCATACTTGGGAGCTGATTCTGTTCCCCCAATACCTGTGGATCACCTCAGTGATTAGCACTGGTTATGTGCAATAGGGTGAAACTCACTTCTGAATAAAATAACCTTTAAAAGGTTTAAATTAGGCTTCTGTGGGGTTGCAGGCACAGAAATGAACTACTTATGTGAAAAGCCATTTCAAATCTACAGGATTATTTATTAACATAAAAGACACACGATCAAGGAGCAAATAGTGATGTAGGGTGTTGAAATCTGCAAGGATCAACCTCTTGATCATACAGGAAAGCCATATGATCCTTTTCTTAAATTCTGTAATTTTCAAAGCACCTGTCCTGTAATGTCTCAGTTACAATCCTGGCTGCTGTGCTCCAACAGGCAGAGAAGTCAGAGTGGTTTGTCTTTGCTCTGACAGGTTCATCAACATATTACAACTGAAACACTGCATTCCCACTTTATTTTCAGTCCATTTACTAAAGGAATGCATCATTCTGGTGTGATACATTTCTTGCCACTGGCTAATTTCTAAGGCTGTTCAGAGCAGTAAGCAGGACTTTAAGAAGGGCCAGATGAGGGGAATTCTCAAATATCTTTCTTTTTGCTTGTGACAAAACTAGGCAGAAAAAGTATTTGAAAAGGTGTCAAAATATTGAAGGTTGGTTGGCTTGATGAAAACTGTTATTTTCATATAAATGACATTTTTGAAAAGCATTAATTAAATCTCCTTTAGCAAACTGGCAGATTTGTGACATCACCTTTTAGTATACTTACAGAAGGAAGAGATTTGAATTTGCTTCCTTCCTAACTGCCTAAAATAAATTATATATATTTGCAGTATAGAAAAAATAGAAAATTAAAAAGGTTAAAAGTAAAATTTAAAAGGTCAAAATCACAATTCAAAAGCTTTTAAAATGTGGTTTTGCAGGATTTTTTTTTTTTGAAATACCCTCTTCAGACTAGGGAGAAAATATTTTAAAAGTGGATCTTATGCAACGTAACTTGATTGGGCAGAGTTGCACTCCCCTCCTTGTTTATCAAGAGGCACAATTCAGTCCAAAGTGGGGGTGAGGACAAAGGGCTCTCCCTTCCCCAGCCGTGCAGGCTGTGCTCCCGAAGGCATCGCTTCCACGGCTGCCCGAGGCTCTGGGCTCTGTGCCATCAGCACAATCGAGCTGAAAATTATTACATTCCAGTGAAATTGTAGTTTGTTCGTATTTTACAAAAACATCTCTTTATTGATACAAGGAGTCGGGGTAGCAGCATACAAATTCCTGCTACATCTGGTCAGACTTTGATTTTACCATATGGATCCCAACCCTTGTGTACGGAATGAGACTTCCCAAGGGTCCTGGAGGACCCTGGCACTCAAATACTGTTGACACTCAGTGGCGTCTCCGAACCAGGTCATGACAAGTGATAAAATTAGGGTGTCCTAAGAACTTTTTACCCTTCATTTGAAAGCTGCCACCTGCTCATCTGGGAGACTGCTTTTCAGGCTCTCCTACTCCATTGCTACATGAAATAAAACAGATTCACAAGTGCTTTCATTATGCTTTGAAATCTCATCCACAGTGCAAACTATTACAGTCCGTGCGAAATCAGTGGGACTCCTCAGAGCTGCAATAACCTGGCATACTGTCAGTGTGGAAAACAGGAAGGTGAACTCTCACAACCAAGGATTTTATACGAAACCTCTGTAAGGGTTTCAGCTTTTGCTTTGTGAGCCAGCATGCGCACTTACATAAAGATTGAAGACCACAACAGGAGCCTTGCTCTCCAGATGAGGTGTGTTTGCAGCAAGGTACAGCTGCAATTGATTGCCTGGTGAAATGGTGATGTTCAAAAATAAGCAAAAGCAGTGCCAAAATTGTTAATTTGGTGGGCAGCATTACAACAAGAGGAATGAGGCTGCTTATGAAAATGCTGCAGCTTCTCCTCCTTTTTAAAGTTTTTAAATATTAAACCCATCATTCAGGCGCTTGCAGCTGTTCCACCGACTGTTTCAGCCTTAAAGAGCAGCAGCTTCTGGAGCACACGGGGGATGGCCACGGCCACAGCACCTGTACCTGGGCAGGCCAGCACCTCCTGCGGGGTGATGACAGCCCAGGAGGCTGATGTCTTCATGGGAGATCAAAGGAATTCTTGAGAGGTCAGAAGAGGATGACACGAGGGTCGGACAGCCGTACTGCTTGAGAGCCTTTCAGGCAGGTGATCCACTTACACCGTTGTTTTTGGTCTATGTCAAGCAAACATTTTTTCTTTATAAAGTGGCTCTGGCTCAAAAAATGCTTTCACGTTACACCGGCAGCTTCTAGCTGAGTTCTGGGTGGCTGGCTTTTTATGTAAACGGGATCTTCAAGAACTATGAAAGGAGCCAATGTGCTTCAATTGACAGGCAATGGTTTCAGAAGTTTTGCAAGGGGGTATATTTGTTTCCATGTGATTATTCCTCCATAAAGCAAGATTTCATTAGTTGATTCAAAGGACCTGAGTGCTAGATGACTTCTCTGAAATTACTCATTTCAGTAGAAACTACAATGATTTTCTCAGACTCCCTATGTATTTTATACTGAAGATTTAATTTCAGTGACCAATCCCCAAGGCCTTTTTTTCTCCTCTCTGTAAGAAGTCAGTCTTGGTTGAGTATGACATCTCCACCAAAAAATGTTGCCAATCTGCTACCCTCTAATTCAAGTAAACCTCAGCCAAGCCAAGATGATGGAAACCTGTCATACAACATGAGAGTTTACCGAATGCAAAATCTTGCCCTGTCCAGCCTCTGCTACTTCACTTCCAGTGAAGGGAGTTTGCTAATTGCTCTTAAATTAACCTTTTAGATACACCTGCAATCATGTTTGAAATCTAGGGTTTTTAGTAAGTTGTTGAAAAGCCAAACAAAAACACAATTAACTTTAAAACACTAAGGCAGCATGAACAACTAAGACAATGTTTAGAGTGAACACAGTCATTATTTAAGCACTGTTTATACTTATATTTCATGAAGAATTTAGTGTTCAACATTAGAAAAATTATAGGGTGGGAGGCGGGAGTCAGGAGTGGGCATTAAAGTCCTCCTCAGAGTTTTCAGGATTTCGGCTTCCTGAGAACTTGCCATTGCTATTCAGAGATGTGCTAAACTTCCATAAGGAAACTCTAAACCAGGAAAAGCTCATTTAGTTTAATTTAGATGCAATTTTAATTGAACCTGGCTGATTTATGCTTTCAAGTAAAAGTCATAAAGAACTCATCGGTTGCAACACAATTTCTTTTTGAAAATTACCATCTCCATCTTTCATCTCTCTTCCTGCTCTGTCAGCTGGTTTGTGTGGTCTTTTGAGACCTTAAAAGAGAACCAAAGTCATGGGGAAATAAAAAGGAGCAGTTACTTTAGCTGAGGTTGCCAGCCCTGCTCTGAGACCCTGCCATGAATTTTAAAAAAAGCAAGGTAGCCCACTGAGCATCAGGAAGAGAGAGCTTAGAGTTATGTATCTGAACACTTTGAACTTAAAAGAGGTTTTATGCAGGAGAGGAAGAGAGCTGCAGTTCTGCCATTTACTTAATTTCAAAATAAATCTACTATTCAGGGTAAAAATGTAACTTTCTTTATACTGCTAAAAGCAAAGTGACATCTGAAAAATACTACTAGCCAAAGGCCAGAATCCTTAAATATTTTGCAAGAACTAATACCAATATGGATACTTATGTGAGTATTTCTGTCACAATGGTGACAAGTTTAACTTACCCAGATGCATTTCAGGGCAACTCTCTGCTAACAGTCACGCAAGACAAAAGCTAAAGCACAGAACCTGGTCTCTCACATCTCCAGCTTTCATTGATTGTAAATGGGTGCACGTGTCACCAGAGACAGAATTTGCCCCTAGCTGAGGATGACTATAACCTGTACACCAGGGTGCTTAAATCATTTAGGTCTTGAGTTTAAGCAGCCTCTTCTATCCACACAGGTCCATGTTGCTTTATCAGCTCATTTCAGGACTGTAATCTCAAAGAACACGGGTTCTCCTTTGTATCCATTCCAATGTCTAACTTTTTACATTGGCTTCTTTTTATCCTCCACCTATACATTCCACCTGGCAAGTCCTCTGACACAAACACCCAGGTAGAGCTGATCCAGTATGCTTTCATGGGGAAACTAAATATCACCGCACACTCACCCCATCCCCCCAAAAATCCTCCAAAAATCTGAGAAACATAGGCTGTGCATAAGGAAAGACAACTGATCTAAGTCAGTCCTTCTGATGCTAATCTTACTGCAAATAATATGCAGGGTACATGAGAAAATGTCAAATCCACGCTACCTCACAATTGCTGGCTTTCACTCCAGCTTGAAACTAATCCAAAGAAAAAATACAAAGGAAAGGCTGAAAGTTCGATCATTATTTTGAAAGTTTAAAAGAAATAAAAATATAGCTCCCTTGAAACTATGTTATTACATACATTACAAATGTAATCTCACAAACTCCCAAAATAATATCAGTGTCTATGCCCATTAAAGTTTATGGGTGCAAAAAGAATGCAATTAAAACAGGTTATATTTAAATAAAATAATTCCTTCTAATTAAAATGTAAATAAACATCTTCTACAACATGGAATATTCTGTATAATTATTCTGCAAAACCAGAATTTTGTGATTAATAAAATAAACCTAAACGTTCACTGAAAAAGAAACATTTCTGAAACACATCAGACTTGCATTCAAACCCCCTGTCAGAGAAAAGTATTGGTGTTTTTAACACAGTCTTATTCCATTGAAGTTAAAATCAGGTGAGTGTCTCCATTCAAAAAAATCAGCACATAAAACACTTCCAGTTTTAGCAGTAAATATGTGTTTACTGCAAACACAGAATGTAAGGGAAATGAAATGGTAAAAAGGGCTGCAACAGTTTTAAGGACTTATTTTTAGAAGTTTTACATTGGAGACCTACTAACCACAAAGTCTAGTTTTCATACACAGAGCACATCAGCATTTCATCTCCTCTGCCAACTGGATGTCGCAGCATGCTTACAATCCCTAGAAAGTTTTATAAAGGCAAGATGAACTTTAAATGGCTGCTCTCCTCTGCTTTCCGTTCCTTGTCGGGTGCCATCCTGCCAAGCCCCCCGGGCCCAGCAGCAGCCACGGGCCGTGGGGAGCTCGGTGCCGCGTGCTCCCAGCGCAGCGTCCGCCCNGCAGAGATAAAAACTACAAAGACACTGTTGGTTCCAGTCCTCTTATTGAATTTTCATTGCTGCTTTTATTGTAACTATGAATTCAGTCCGCAATGTCACGTGTTCTTTGTTCTCCAGCCTGATATACATTTTAATACCCAGCGCAATATCTATGCAAAGACTAAGTGTGTTCATGTGTAGGAGGGTTAACACTTCACTACAAACATGGTTACAGTTATAGATTAAAAGCAACANCAAGAAATGCTGAGCATACAAATTATGTCACTGACATCTGGAAAGAGACATGACTACCCAAGTAAAAAATAAACCCAACGGAGGTCATGGCTTTAACAGACTGTCGCTCTATATTTAAACTGATTGATTCATACAAAGACATAATTATAGAGAACATTGGAATCAGCAGCTCCCAGCACTCCAGATTGCAGGCACAATTGTGTTTACAGGAATTATATTTTAAAGGCTACGTCTGGCATAAGCTAATTGATACATTCAATATTATGATACACAATA
This sequence comes from Dryoscopus gambensis, assembly GCA_013389985.1. Taxonomy (NCBI): domain Eukaryota; kingdom Metazoa; phylum Chordata; class Aves; order Passeriformes; family Malaconotidae; genus Dryoscopus; species Dryoscopus gambensis. The sequence goes on from WEIT01021805.1 coordinate 135,883, forward strand.
ATTTAAACTTAAATTGTGAATAACGTCTACTTATTTTCCTACCTAGATAATAACAACTTCCTTTCAACTATACATGATCGTGTATGATTTTTCAGGATATTCTTTGCATAAAATCTATTGGTTATGCAAATAAAAGGCTTTGGAGAATAATGTACAGTAACTAATTTGTATAATCAGTTTCCCTCAATTCAGCATGATAATGATATGTAAAGCACATCACTACAGACTGTCTGTGAAATGAATTCTGTCTTAATATGCTAGTCAACTAGCCACTCGACCTTTGCACAGGCTCACTGTAAGAGGAGCAGAAAAACCCACACACATTCTTTCAATTTCTAAAGGGAAATTCGACTCTAGCCATAGAACAAAGAAAGAAGAAATAGAAGTAAAAGAAAATCAAAGAAAAAGTGATTTGGATTCAAGGGGATCAGATGTTTCATTTATTGCAGGTTGGAGACCTTCAATCAGTCAAATGAAAGACACATTTGTATTAAAATACCTACAAGGCAGAGAGAAAGCCTTGATCAGGTGTATTAGATTTAAGTTACAGCTCTCTTGCTGAGAGATGTGAACCTACCTTCCAGTCTATCTGTTCTCAATATTGAAGGTTTTCTGTGTTACAAACATTAGATGAAAGGTAGCTTGCTTGCCTTCCCACGTATCTGCTGGATATTAACTGTACATTTGAAGCGTGCACTACAAGGAGACGTGAACTCGGTGTGCTCTGGAAACAGTCACTCCTAGGAAGGGACGCTGAACCCATGTCAGGGATGTGACACCAAGGGCAGGGGGGAGGCTCGGCCGCAGAGCAGCCGCGGCTCCATCAGCCACCAAAAGCCGGTGCTTCCAAAAGTACAGCTCCTCTTTGCTGTAGTGGAAAACATGGAATTTGTCCTGAGACAGGTCTGTGACCCCTGCTATACAGGTAGATAAAGCAACACCACAGCAAGAGCCCCTGCCCTGGTTCCTGCTGTATGAGGACAGCAGCGTTTTGACTTCTCATTACATACTGTGCAGGTGGTAACAAAAGCCAAGCCCCCTGACCTTACTGCTCACTTTTCACATCATCCCTTCCTCACAAAAACTCCTCGAATCCCCTGTTCTTGCCCAGACACACAGAAGAGCATCAAGCCTGATGGCAGAGATCAGGTCTTCTTCAGCTGCTGTCCTAGCATAATAGATTTGTTTCGATTGCCTGGAGGAGGATCTCAAAGTGTTTTATAAATTGGTTACTGTTGCTTATAAAATACTGAACCAACATTATTCAAAAATATTTTATCTTATTAATGGGTGCTTGTTCAGAATAGTTTTTGGTTTTGATTAAACTTTATCAAAGATCATTCCAGAGGAAATGTTCTGTAGAGAGACAGAGGCTCCATTACTGCTGGTTACATCACTCATCTCAATTTGTGAAACCCAATCCAACCATTGCTCTGAGCTACGCAGAGCCTGGATCTCTCCTAGAAGTGTCAATTGTTCCAGTCACTGATGCACTGCCTCTTCCAGCAGGGAAGCATTGTCCCTCCTTTACTTTGTCCCACTAGAAGGCCATGAAGAATAGAAGGCCACATAGAATAGAAAATTTGTCCTTTTGCCTTTTGTGAGTTGGCACAGCCACCAACTGCCAGCACACTAGCAACTACTGCCAAAGTGGATTTGCACATAAGCTTTAGACCCAACTCTCGGTCATCTCAACAAGACAACTTCTTTCTGCCATTGTGAAGAAAATTTCAGTAATTTAATAATGAAATTAATCCCATAGGTGCCTAAACTTGGTCCTTTGGCAAGAGGAACACATTACACAAATAAATGTGTAGGTTTTAGAGAGTTATACACTGGGAAGCCAGCTTCCCCCCACCTTGTTGCTCAGGCTTCACCCCAATGTACAACTATTGCATTCCACAAAGTAGAACACCAAAAACAGTCTTAACTCAGACCCCAGTTTTAAATATTACCTTCTGATATCTGATTGGCTTTTTAAACAAGCCACTATAACTCTGATTTCTGCTTTTATGTATGCATAGCTGCAGATGTTGTGCAGTAATATGAAAATTTAAAGGCTATCCTGCTTGATAAATAACATCACAGAATAGTCTGAGTTGGAAGAGACCCTAAAGGATTATCAAGTCCAACCCTTAACTGAATGACCCATATGGAGATCAAACTCATGACCCTGACATTATTAACACCATGCTTTAACCAACCGAGTTCTCTGTCATTGTAAAATTTAGCTGATCTTTTCATAATATAGCCATAAATTCCCCATCAGTCCAGCAGAGGGGTTATTTTTCTTTTGTTTCCTTATCTTTAATACTTACTTTTGAAACAAAAGTAAATACTCCCCTGATAAAATTTGAATAATGCCACATATCAGTGTTATATAGTCATTGTTTCAGAGCTGGTCAAAGGGTGAAAAGGCATAAATAGAGGACTTAAGTAAAATTTATTTTCCTTTTATTACATATATATGTTTTTTGTTTATTTGTTCTATTAAACAGAGGACAGTAATAGTACAACTTCCAGGCTGAATGGGGAAAATCTACACAACTACTTGTATCCTCCTTAAATATCATGGTAACACATCATCCCAGATTCACAAGTGGGTTATATAGCAGCAGCAAGTACACAACAGTACAGCTGATAGACTAAGATAAATTCTGCACCTCAGATATGATATTTCATGTACAGTTAAAGTCTGCTCAGAAGGAAAGGAGTTATAACACAAGGCTCCATCTTCAACAAAGTGAACAAAAGGACACAATATTGTGCAATGAATTCCACAGGGGCTTCATTCTTTTTAAAGTGAAATCTCTTTCAGTGCATGGACATGCAATGGTTTAGCTTGATATGTCTTTTTTCCATATAGAAAAGATCAAAACACAAATTTATTTCTCCATCTAAAGAAGTTGGTATTTGAGGTTAGGGGAAGTGGCAACAGAAGAAAAATGTACAAATTCTCCATGGAGTGCACAGGGGCAGAGCAACCCTCTGTGACACTCTGTTGTGCTTGAACCAAAACACAAGATGGTGGCGAGGGCACTGCCTTGCCTTTGGGAGAGCAGCGCACTGCAAGGAGAGTTTATCAGCGCCTTTCCTGCTGTGCATGTTCACACCATCTCCACAGGGCTGAGGAGCTCTAATCCATAACTGAGTAACAAAGGGAGAGAGGGCAGACCATTGCTATTGCTCCCCCAAACTATAATACAGAAAGCAGAGACATGCCATCTAGAGAGGGAGAAACAGACCTGTGCAGAAAAGCCATCACACCCTCCCCAAGCCATAGAGCAGGCAGCTCCTGGCATGACGTGATAAAATTCTGGTTCAGAAAGAAATGGCAAAGAAAAAAAACTTTGTTATGAAATGAAATGAATTTCTCTAGAAGCCCATTGACCTCAGTGGTGCATGTCTGAGCCCTGATATTGTTATTACTACACAAGCACCATTAGAGATCTTTTATGGCAGCATGCACTGTCATACTATTTGCAGCTTTTGCCATCTGCCTTCTGAGCAATTCTTATCCAAGCAACAGCAAAAGCAGCAAGACTGAAGCTTCACCAAACATCCAAAAGTAGTCTTAGTATTTCTTGAGCAGGCATTATTTTTCAGGAAATTTTCTGAACACCTTGGTTAGCACATTTAAAAAATACCTGAAGGCCTTACAAAGCATTGATGCCTTACAAAACATTACATGAGACGATCTGCCTGTCAAACACCCAGTGAGGCTTTGCTGTAGGCCCAGAAAAACCATGCCCTGAGAAACTCCAACAGTCATCCTGACTTCTTACACACCAGGTGGATCCCTGTCTCAACTCTTAACCTTCAACTACACCTCAGCAAAACATACAGGATTATACTGATGTAGGACCTATTTCATGTGGGGAATGTCATGTGATATTTAAAGTACTTCCAAGTCATCACAATAAGCTAACCTGCCTTCTGTGGGGGAATCACCTAATGATTGGTAAGTGATTCGTTAATTCAGCAAGTGAAAGGTTTCCTGTGGTAGTGTCTATGAAGAGCAAAACACTGTCAGAAAATAGTGAAATTTTTCAGGAGGGCTCATGAAAGCCTCACTTCTGAATTAACTGCAAGCAGCTCCTAAATAGGAGCTCAGCCAAACCTACCTATTGAAGGCTGCAAGAACTGTGAACTTCCCCTAAAGGCAGGAGGGCAGAAAAGGAGGTAGGAAGTGTTTTCTAATGACCTGTGCTTGAGCAAGGCCAATCAAAACTATGTTAAGAGATCACAGTTTTACATGGCTCCAAAGGTTTTTAGCAGGGAGTATGAAACCCCAACTCAAGCTCTATTTAAAATGAAAAAAAAAAATATATCAAATAAGAAAAGGTTTGCCTAAAAGGGAACCTCGGGGTTTTACTCTACGTTTGGACTTCTTTCAATTCACATTCAGTGCAGTGAAAACAAGACTGTTCTCTGAGTTCTCAGTGGCATAACCTACAGTGTGTATCAGTTCATTTCACACATGAGAACATCCTGCAGTGAAGAGACAGGGGTGTATGGGCACTGGCAGTCATGGAGGGGACAGCATTGCAGTGCTGGAACTGCAGGGGAGGGACAGCCTTGTGCCCAGGCTGAGGTTCAGGGTTCACTGCTATTGCCTCCTCCCTCCCCGGACAAGAAAAGTGTCTCCTGGCCTCAGAAGCAGCAGAATGTTTGAGAGGGAGGATTGCGCATTTGGCAAAGTTGCTGGATTCTCATCTCAAGGGAGAAATCTGCTTTTACCCCAGATAGACACTGATTGCTAGAAGGATGCTCTCACAAACAAAATGCTGGAGGCCATGGAATCTTCAGCCTCCCCTTTCTGCTCAGCTTCCAAATGTAATGCATGAAACAGAAGGGATATATGCTGGAAAACGTCCTCGAGTGCAAAGGAGATGTGTGAGAACATACAATGGACAGCAACATGAACCAGCAGTTCTCACTAATCTGCCCACACTGTTTCAGGTATGCAGCTAAACTTTAAGGATGGAATAATCATTTTCTAATCACAACTTGCCAAAACAGAGCAGAATGACAGCTCAAACAAACAGAATCTACCATCTAATCTAAGATGAATCCAATTTCTTTTTTTATTGAATATTAGAGTCTTTTAGGAGACTGTAACTTGACATATGCCTCCAATTTTTGGTAAATAATCACAGTCATTTTTGCTTTGATGTAGAATATGTGAAAAGTAAGAAATATTTTCCAATTCCAGTTTGTTAAAGTGGAAGCCAGACTTTCATCCATGGCAAATCGTTGTATCAGATAATCTCAGAAATATCTGGAACTTTTTATAATCCACAGTCTTTAGCAAGATAACGTTATTGTCTCACTTGTGGCCATTTCAAAAACAGAATAAATTGAAAATTAAATAACAGCATCAGAACCTACGACATAAGGGGTTTGAGGCCACAGCAAATTAATTTATATCTTAAAAATGAATAAAGGCCTTACTATTGCAGATGAATGCTGCCACCACACTGCAGAGCTGAGCTATCAGATGCTGTCCCATCACTGCCACTTCCTCATACAATGTCACATCTCCTGTACGTAACAGATACATTGCATAATGTTACAGATGGCACAGGTCATAACAGCCAGGATTACATTTATTAAAATCAGATGAAATGCTTATCACTAGATTCAATGCATTCTGTGCAAGGTGACCCGAGTTTCTTTTTTCTGACCACTACCATAAGATTTTCCTGCTGTAGAAAACAGCTACAGTTAATTGTTACTGGGCATTGATGCCAATTATTTCAGACACTCACTGTAAATTGACTTTCATAAATGTTTGAGTTTACAAACAAACTGGATCCTCAGTGTCACTATTTCATCTGATTTCACCGCAATTATTCCTGCAACTATTTTGGTTCACATGAGGGCTGGAGCAAAGGCTGGTATCTTCACAAATCATTATTCATATGAATATTCACAAGTCATTATTCACAGGAACTGCTGTATATGAGTGTCAGCAGCGCTCTTTGCTTTCACACAATGTTAAAATGGCTAAAATGGTTGTGGACTAGGCAAGGGACTGAAAAAATCAAACCCATAGCAACACCGACTTCTTCCATTAGCCTGGACCTTCACCCTCTGATAGAAAAAGCACCTGAACACCCCCACAGCCCCTACGAGGTGCAGCACGTACCAGTGACTTCCCACCAGTCACCTCCGGCTGCTCTTGAGGCCTGGGAAGGGGCTTCATTTAAGGGGGGGCACTGGCTCCAGCCCAGCCTCCCCACTGCCCAGCCTGAATATTTTATATTTATTTCTCTCTCCTCTCCTTTATGGTGGCAGTGGTAAATCTACCTTTCTCAAAATTCAATAAAAAATTAATTGAAAAGAAAAAAAAAGAGAAAAGCCATTTCAACTCCAACAATAAAAGGCCAATTGACTTCTCAATTTTCTAGTGGGCAGGAGAAGAAATCAGGCATACGCAGAGAGAAACTCAATTCTCCAAAGCTCTCCCCTTGAGGAGTTCCAGCCCTGCCGTCTCAAGGGTGCTGTGTCCCCTACCACTCGCTCAATTCCAGCTGGGTATTATTTTCTCAGCTCCGAGGGAAGCAAGAATTCATTCTGCATTATTGATGACTCCGGCTCAGCCGCTGCGAGGGCCTTGGTTCAGCGCTTCCCGCCGGCTGTCACTCACCCGCGCCCAGCGCTCCCGTTCTGCCTGCTCCTTTCCCTTCTCCCCACACGTCTCCCTTTCACACACAGCCAAAGAAAAACAGCTGAAACAAAACCTGGGGGCCAGGGCACAACGACAGACCTCACCTCCATTAAAGCATCAGCCACGTGAACTCGTGCCTTAAAGGCAGCAGAAGGACAGGAATGACTGCCAGGGAAGAGGCCTGGGAAAGGGGTTCGGCACTGTGGGGCAGTCGATCCGTATTTCAACTGATCCCTCTGGCCAGGAAGTTAAACGTAACACTGACCCCCAGACCATGACACTGAGGCAGACTGAGCTTTCTGAAATCTTCTGAAAGAACAGATCTGATCCCAGAAACAGCAAACCCTGACTGAGCACCTGTCAGGGCAGGGGTAGGACAAGCTCTCCTCACAAGGATGGATTCCTCCTTTCCTCTTTCTGCTCCTTGCCTCTTGCTCTTCTTTTTCCTTGGTTTTGTGGGTTTTACCTTCCTTCTTCAACACTCTAAACAATTATTTCATTTTCTTTTAGAAGTCTCAGCGCTGAACACCTACAGTTATGGAGTCTATACAGCAGTAATGAAACCTCAGTGTTTCAGGTAGGAATGCTGGAGGTACATTCAATTAATGAAAAAGCACCACAGATCTGGTAATTGCCAACTAGAATTGGCATCCATAGCCAGTGAAATGCAAAATACATGTGCAGTTTTGTAGAAATCAGTTCAGTCCATCAATGTAGAGCTGAGTTGCAAGTTGTAGAGTATTTCAACTCCAGTCCCTAAAAGCCTCATGGGCTCTTAATCCACTAATTTCTCCACACCGACATGCTGGATCAGTAGTTTGATCCTGAGATGTAACTGTTTACAAAGAACTATGCCACTTTCCTTGGTTCTAAGAAAAACAGAATTCATAGTCACAGGTTCACAACTGAAAAGCAACTGTAACAATATATTCGGTTTATTCTAAATTAATTGAGAGAAACATCAAGTTGATTTTTGTGATACAGGTATAGAATGACAAGTGGTTTCTTCCATGTGCTTTTATGTAGTTCTAGGAAATTTTGGGAGGAAAACCTTTTCAAATACTATAGACATTTAGTATTCAGGCAAAGTGTTAGATCTGAAGTTTCAAAGTACCAAAGGAAGGAAGTAAAAAATTTGTATTCAGGTTAATACTTTTCTCCTTCCTAGAGCTAGAGGGCTTGAATCCGCAGCTCCCCTCTGCTTGTAATAGCACAAGAAAAAACCTTTTAAGAGTTCTATAATTATGTCTTTGTTTCTGCATGTATATGTATCAGCTGAAATTGTCTCTGTATTATTTACAATCATGAAAATAATTCCATGCAGAATGGAAACAACACTAGAAGCTCTCCTACTTGCCCAATTTGTGGATGTTTTAAATAATTGATTTCTAAATGTTGGGCAATGTCTATTCACTAAGGTTTGTATATTCTGGCTTCCCCACCCCCAACACCCTCCTTGCATTGCCTGTGCAATACCTGAACAGCTTGTGACCTTTGAACACCTCTGCCCAAACTTCTTACATTATCAGTTTCAACCGTGACCCTCAAACTTGCCTAAAACAGGGAGAGGCAGGCGTTATTTGAACTGTTCACTGAAAGACAGCAATTTAAAGAACCTTTACAATGAAATTCTATCTTACTCCAACAGTTTCAGTGATTGTGAAAAAAACACCTAAAAAAAAAAGGTTCAGCAATTTCACACAGTGGAAAACAGCCCAGGGCACAAGAAAACTAAAACCAAACAGTTTGCCGTCAGTGCTGTAGACTGTGTTCAGTAAAAACAAAAGATCAAACAAGTTCTGTAATCATTATATAAAGCACATTTGCTATGGCATGTGAAGAAAACATACTTCCTTCCTAATACTAATTAACATTAGAGAGTTGTGGGCTGAAATGCAGGATAAAAATAGCTGTTTAAACTAATCACTCAGCAAGATGTAAATGTTACACATAAAGTATACCTAACGGGTTGGAATATTTATCCCAGAAGTAAAGAAAGCTTTCACTACTCATGAATTATAAAAGTTTCTCTTCCTGCCTCACTGCAACAATGTATGGACTCTTTGCAAGCATGAAATGGCTCTTCATAGGAAGTCTACAGTTTTCCTTATTTGTAAGTATTAAAAAAAATTGGAGTTGTAGGGAGCAAAGGAAAGTGTGAGCAGAAAACATAAAACCGAACTGTTTTATAAACAGCACACAGATATTCCAACTGCCTTAGCCACACTGTGACCATCAGCCAACGTCCAGGCTGGACTTCACCCGAGCAGCACTTCTACATCTCCTCAAAGAGCTTTCCCAATGCCCACAAACCAGGCAGCTCTGCATAACACAGGGTGACATTCTTGAATCTACCTTTGTTTCTCTGAAATTATTTCTCCTTTCAGATGTGCTCCATCCTTCCACAAATAAATTCTGGCAAATGCTATCCTTCTTGTCACCTCTAGCTATTCCTTTACCCTTCCCCATCCTGTGGCTGCCCCACTGCCACCAGCACCCTGTTCAATGGCTCCTTACAGGTAGGAGGGGACGGTGTTCAATCACTGGCATGGCACCAAGCAGACCACCTAAGTATCCAAAATATTCCTGAGCATAAACTACATTATAAAGTTCAGGAAGTCAAATGTTATTGAAATAATATTTCGATAGTTTCCTAGCAACAACATTTCAGATGTTTCCTAGTAATTTCCCTCAGCAAGAATTCCAGATAGGGTAACAACTGGAGAAAAAGTGTTGAAATGTGCAGTGCTTAAGCATTGCACAGTTGAAAAGTCAACACATTTCTGTCTGTTTGGAGAGGTACAGTATTTCCATCCTCCAGGATTTCTAGGTCACTGTGGAGCTCTCTGTCTAATATAGATAGCAATGAAATACGTTCTTGAGTCACAACAGCGTTCTGCAGGACTCAGCTGAAATATATCAACAAAGCACATGAAAACATTCCTGGGATCCCTGCCCCCCTCATCCCACATTTGGCTGCTTTGGGCTGGATTTGGGAGTGCTCATTTACACAGCATAAACTTATCACAAGAAGATTCACATGACATTGGTTACACCAGGGCTATATGAAGACAAGGCTGTCCATTGGGTGCTAGGCTAATGAAAAAGAAAATGGCGGGATTTTATCTTCATCAGCCAGGGAAATAAAACATCCCTCTGAGCAACTTCTGTAATCCCAGTCAGATCCCAAACTCAAGCTACCTGGAACTCCAGTCTCTTGCTGCAAGCATCACTGCATTACCATTTCAGTCTGTCAAGACTAAATAAATGAAAGCAGTCTGTAGGAGACAGAGACTAAAACCTGTGACAGTATGTTCCCTATGTCCCCTTCCAGGACTTTGTCAGCAGATGCTATAGACCAAGGAAGCAGAGGAGCAGGAGCTCTGATGGAAAATCTCCAGGAGCAGAGGCTTAACCTGATAGCAAGGGAAGACTGTTCAACAGCACTGTCTAAGATTAGTCTAAACTGACAAGGTAATTCAAATAATCTGGCCATGTGAACTGAGTCACAAGGCTCCTAGGCCAGCCAAACCACCCCCCTCCCCCAAAGCAAAACCAAAATCACTGAAATTTAAATAGCAATTAGGCATAATGTGTCCAAATGCTTTCCTAAGACAAATTCAGTCCACTGAAAATGGAACGGTTCAGGGCAACACAAACACCACCTCTGCTCCGTTTTAAAACATGATTCATACCACTAAGTGCTTTGTTTCCCTCTTGCAGCATGTAATGTTTGGACTTCTTAAAAGGGTCATATTGAATTAACGGGTTCACCTTGAAACCACACAGTGGAACAAAAAGCTGCGTGCCAAACGACACTCCAGAGGGGACCAGCTTGCAAGAATGCAATTCTCCCCTGTTCAGTAAGAGGAACAAGTGTTGTGACAACCCTTAAATGCTCAGGTCCAAACCACAGATCTTCTCCCATGTTCCTTTCAGCTTGCAGCAGTGTGTCCAAAATGCGCAGGCTGCATTACGAGCACCAGACAGGAGAGCCCGCAGGGAAGCACTGGGGGAGCTGCATATCTAACCACAGACATATTGCAAGGATCAGCTATCAGAGACTGGTTACATGGCTGTCATAGCTCATTGGATTTCTTTGTCTTTATCCACCGAAAGCATTTAAAAGACAGCCCTGTATTCCTGTGCCTAAAAGTATTTGGTAAAGCTCATATATCTGCTAAAGGGGAGCAAGAAATAAGCTCAAAATCCTGACTTAAAATAACCTGAAATAATAGTAGTTTTCTTCAGAAGAGTTGAGAACAAGTTGTGGAGAGAGTGACAGTGGTGGTAACATCTTATAAGGATTTCGTTTACACATGTGACCTATTTGGTGCATTGTCTCAGTCATGTAGTGAACAGGGAGCTGGAAGTGCAACAACAGAAAAAAGATACGGCTTACACTGCTGAAAAAATGTGAGCCATTTCAGCTTCTCTTGTACAGCTACGAATAGCTCATTCACAGAGGGAAGATTTTTCCAGCAAAAGGAACACAATCCAGAAAGTTTCTCTAAGGCGAATTTTTTTCCAAATTATAATGCAGAGCATCGCTTATGCAGAGTCCCTCACTAAACATTTTGTGGACAAAAACACTTGGCTCTGTTCTAGGGATTGAAGTTAATCTAGTGAGCCTCAACACTGATTTCTGAGACCAAAATCAGGTAGGCCCTCTGCAGGTTCATACCTCACAGCAGGAAGCACACAAGATTTCAGAGCATTTACTATATTTCATGGAATAAAGAATAAATTAGAAGGAGCATTTCAGTATGGAAGCAGGCTGACTTGAAGGGGGCCTGCCCATCTATCCTGTGATGCAAGCAGATTTACAGGATGATTATTTCTGTGTTTGTGTGTGTACTTGTGTAAAACATGTAGGTGCTTTAATGAGCATCTTCCTTCTACAAGGTTCATCATGGTGATGATAAACGTCAAGGAGATTTCAAAAGTTCCACCATGGTCCATGATTAAAAGAACAAGTGGTAAAGTAGGATTTTCATCAACAGAGTCGGCTTCAAGTGTAATCTTTCCATGTGCTCCTTGGTTCATTCAAGACAAGGCTGCAGCACCTCCCTGCAGGGGGAAGGAGGCTGCCCTGCATCGAGAGCCCTGCACTTCCCAGGGAGCTTTTCCAGAGCTGTCTGCTCAGAGCACAGCAAAGCCCTGGCACAGTGTGAACAAATGAGTTCTCACTTGAGAATCTGTGAGGGGAGGTCTCAGGTGCTGCCTTTGCTTCAGGACAAAAAAATAAGGTGGGTGGAATTTGCTCTATCCCAGCAGCTAACTCATCAGCTGTGCAAGCAGCAGCACCAACACGTAGAGCAGAGCCCATGCCCCTAGGAGTTTGTGATACAAGAAAGAGACAAGGGACAGCAGCAGGAAAACCAGGACACAGAAGCAAATGCAGGCAAAGCTGGTCAGCCCTCCTGGCACTGCTCACAGAGCACCCCCAGCCTGACCACTCACAGTTAGAGAAAGAGAGCAATTTTCGATGCAGTAAGATGGGAAGGTTTAAGGGAAGAGAAGACAGATTAGGATCTTTTCAGGGAAATCCTCCTTAGTCCAGCTAGTCCTCACTCCACAACTATTTCTCCCTTTCTGTCCTTCCACCTTATTTTGCCCTTAATCTCACTGCATTTTTCCTCCCAGCTCAAAGAGCAAACTCACAAGGGAGCCAGATGTGCTGAACGTATGGATATAAAGAGGCAATCTGCATAACAACAAGAACCATGTGAAATAATCTCATTTTTCCCATCTTGCTTCTATTTTTTTCCCAGTGGAAAGAAATAAAATAAAGACCTAGTTCATGGTTTGTTCTTTTCAAAGCAGTTGCATTTTCTTTCATTCCTTCCTCCACCTTTCAGGGTTTGGGTATAACATATGGCTGTACAAATACTTCCCCATCCACATGCATGTATGCATTACTGTTTTGCAGCTGTATTGCAAAGATCCTTTCTCTCCAAATGATATCATCTGAAGTGAAAGACAAATGTCCCCTATGGTCAAGCAAATAATCTATTGTTCAAATTGCAATTATACTGTATAAATGGAGTCCCATTAGTTTCCCTGTGAGCACAGTGTAAGCCCAAAGAACTCAGTAAGCAGCAATTTTGAGGAGAGAGAATCATGAAGGGAGAAAAAAGAAAAATATTGGTCTGTTAAATAAGGATGTAAAAAAGGATGATTCTCTTTTGATCTGTGTTGTTAGAAGCCCATAGGGGATGCTGAATACAGAGATAAGGCTCTTGGTCAGGGTATTTGGATACACAAATTTGAATAGTATCTTAACCTAGACCACACATTCCTCTAAAGAACTGATATTTTCTCTTCTTATATAACAAATGTGTTTCACCAGCTTCCTGCAATCAAAGATGCAAAACTGGAAGCAAGGGGAGTCTCCACAGTGAAGAGTCTCACATCAAGGCATGCCATCATCTCAGCTGTATTGACAGTGAAGAAAGGAAAGTGACTCAAGAAGCAGAACAAATATTAAAACCTAAGTTCAGGTGTCTGTGTGGTCTCTAGAAAATCTTCTCTTTTCACCTATTAAGGAGACTGGATTTTGAAAGTACCTTGAACCATCACCATGGACCAAGCACTGAGCACCTATAAAATCTGGCCTCAGCTGTGGGTGCTGGAGACCTACAAATGCAGCCAAAGAAAATCTGGTCTGCTGGATCTTACCCAAAGCCAGTTGAATCAAGTCTTGGACTGGCTTTAAGAATTTTTGCTAAAAGACGTAAGAAACTGGATCTTCCCCTTGTGCTGTGCACCATGCAAACGTACCCTGAGAGCGAGCCAGCAGCACTCTCAGCCAGAGGAAGGATGGAGAGAGAGCTGTGGTCACAGCACACTGGTTGCAGGGCCATGATCAGGAGGCAGTATTTACTTACAAAGTGATTAAACATTAGAATTTAGTGCCTCTGATAATTTTGCTGTTACCAATGTGCTGCTTCTATGCCCAGCCTACTTTATTCTGTTCATCCTTCAGAACAGACCACCACTGAAGTTGTCATTTTAAAATATTCTCCCCTGTGATTAAACAGCTGCTGCAGTCAAGTAGTTCTATCTTCTATCAAAGTTTGTAAATCACAGTATTTTAAAAAGATGCGAGAAGAATATAATCTGGTATATAATAGTTATTTGATTTTTTACATATGTGTAGAAAAAATAAGAACATTCAATCTCTAGCCTTTAATTAAAAAATAGTTGGGGGGAGGGAGTAATATCTTAATAAGTAACATCTGACCAAAAAGTATTTAGTAAATCATACCCTAAGTGTGGCCAAAAACTGTAAGATTTACTGCAAGTAAATCATTATTGCTATCCGAGTCTGAATAGCTTCCATCTGATTTCTGTATGGAAATACACTCCATGGAAGCACAGCCTTGAACTTCAAAGGACATGCAGGATGCTACTAATTTCTGTATCTGACAGTGTGATGCAATGTTTGGATTTGCATCTCTGCACTTCAAAGTGTGGCACTCTCTAGATAAGGTCTCCGTTTATTTTGACATGGATTCCCAGAGGTGAACAAGTAAGCAGCACCCGAAACAGACAGTAACTCCCCCAAAATGCAGGAAAAAAACCCCAAACCAATACAACAAAAACCCCAATTCTGCTCAGTTTGCTTCTCTCTGAATTCAGTAATGCCCTGGAGACCAAGGATTACAGAGGAAGAGTACAAGTCATGGTTGCAGTACTTCAAGTAATCTCCAGTGTCCAAAACACAGTGTCAACATATGGTACTCAAATGCAGATTTGGAACATCTTTGAAGTAATATTGAATCTGACTAATGGGTAAAATGCAGACCCAGCTGCCTTTTTTCCTTTATTATTTCATACTGAGGTTGTCAGAATTTCCGGTAGGGCAGCTAGATGCTAGTGCATCTTTATTCTGTGAATTACACAAGATTTTATGTACAAAATATCACCAAGATGAATTCTGATAGTCCACTTTACTTTTTGCCAACCTGGCAAGACCAGGATCCCACAGAATAATGACATAAAAGCTTTTGTCATTTTATAATGACACTTAAAAATTCACACTCTGCATGTGTACAATGTCTCTCACATTGCAGTCCTTAGGAAAACTCTCAGTGCTGGGATATGTTCACAACTGCAGTACAAATCTTATTCATATCATTAAAACACATAAACAAATCTCCTGCAACTACAGCTCCTAGAACTGTTCTCATTTCCCTTGTATAAAACATCAAAAATACAAATGTTGGTATTTTTCAATACCAACAGATGCTGACCAGGAGCATATATACAACTGCTCTAATTATTTATTTATAATTAATTATGCATTGATCACGTTCAGCAAAAACATTCAGGAGAAAAAAAAAATCTTACAAATCTGACAGAACAGAGAGAGGTGTTGGGGGCCAAAAATGGAAAAACGTTTGAGCTGAAAATCCAGAAGGAAATTGCTGAAATTTTGAAGCCTTGTATAATGCAGGTTCAAACAGCTGCACCTAAAGTCACATTATGTAAGATACCACTGTCACTAAGGTTTCTAATTGTGGAGTAATTACCAGGTATCATATACCCTAGGTATACACTGTCCTTATAATTTAGTTTGCATAATATGCCACTACATGAAAAGGATTGTCTTTGTATTTAATCATCTTTGGTTTTTTAGAGTTTTTTTAAGGAAAAAAAAGGAAAAAAAATATCAAAGCTAACAGGACTCAGAAGATTTGTGTAATAAACATCATATGCAGATTTTTATTTCCCAATTCAGCTGAAGATCAATGAAGTATTTTGAAGTTTGATTAAGGCAGTTAAGCCTCTCAAAAGTTCCTGTTTCAACATTGAAAATAAGTTGTGTGGTACTGTTGTATTAAATTTTTTTAAAAGGAATAGCAAGTTTCATTTGCTCAATTAAAAGACCAAAAATCAAATAGTGTTCAAAGAAAGAATTCAAAATTAGAATGCTACTTCTTACTCATTATGATCAGTTATCATTCACTCGGTGCAATATTGACGCATATTCTCAAATCCCTTGGTCCTTCCTGAGGCGAAAAAGGTCAGCAGGAGTTTTGACTACATCCTTCAGGATTTGGCCCATATGGAATTAGAAACCTATATAATTCCAAATATTTTCTCTATTATATAGAACTCTCGCATATTTAAGCAACTTTGTATTTAGAATGATTCTCAGAGCTTAAATGCAACTCGCATCTGGATCATAGATTGTGCTGCATATTATACAATCTGCAGTTACTGGAAATGTTTGTATCCTTTACTGAGAAAGAATGATTCATTTCATAGAAATTTTCATCTGCTATTAATCTTCCAGGATATAGTTAGTGTTCTGATATTTTCAGATATTGTTTTATGGAGGGATTTAAAGTAGCTCTCCCCTGGCAGCCTGCAAGATTACTCAGTGATTATAAGCAACTCAATACTGTATGACAGCATTTCCATGCAAGGGACTTACAATCATGTTTCATTAATTCGGCTTGAATGAAGCCTCATTTCAGGCCTTGAGGAGCTTAAGATTTATGTGAAATTAATAACATAACAGATGTCTTCACAATTTGGTTCCTCTGAAAAAAACTGATTACTTTGAAAACTTCAATGCTTTAGAATGCAGACTGAGGGAGTTTTTACTCTAGGGTAAAGAGTTACTCGTTTATATCAACTGAATCTCGGAACTAAGTGGAATTTAAATGTCAGATTTATATTAAATAGTCATATTCACCATTATTACATGTAATAAAAAAAAGCCTACTACTTTCATTAATAAGCAGTGTTGGACATTTAAACTAAAGCTTAGAGAGATAAAGTCAGCACCTTTGCTAAGCAGTAGGAGTAAGTGAGACACAAGGGAGGCAAAAGAAGAATATCCAGGAAGCCCTGGGTTTTTTATCTTTGTTTCTGATAATTTAATCATCTTTTCCTCATAGGAAAACAAAATGCATCTGTGCTCACACAAAACTCCCCACTTTATAAGAGTTGAAGCTGTCTCTTGTGGATGCACATGCCTAAGGCCAAATGCCTTCTTTCTTTCACAGGACACTTTAAATGCTGGCTTCTCTTCTTTTTTTTTTTTTTTTTTTTCATTTTTTCAAAAATTCAATTCTTTTATCTAGGCTTCAGCCACACTAGGTGCCTTGCAAGCTGAATTTTAACGCATGTATGAGCAAGGGGTTTATCTTTAAGGAAACTGTCTATGCGATTACTTCTCCAAGTCCAAAAAAAAAAAATAATTGAAATAAAAATTATCTCTTAGCTTTGCTTTTTGATCCGATATGCTGAAGGGCACAGGGAACAATGCATTTTTGATTCACACACTCAAGTACAGCTGATAGGATAGTCACTGTGATGGTTCGATATGCAAATATGTTACATTAAGGGTTGAAAAATTGACACAGTGCAGGATATTACAGCTAAGACACTATCAGCAAAATCATAACAATTAGCTGTTTGATTGCTGCAGACACGGTTCATGCACCAGCCTCACATTTATAATGAGGTACCCCCGATCCCTTTCTTGTCTCGCCCCACCCTCAGCACCATGTCCACATTGATACGATGCCTTGCCAAGAGGTAAGGGCTCCGAGATAAAGACGAAATATCAAAAGCATTAGTATAAATTACAATTGTACATTATTAGCTATTTAATTACATGAGATATCAGAGTGGAGCTTGCTGATTTCATGCTTATGTTAAAAGTTACCATGGCAGTATTTCTACCTTGGGAGACGGCATCAGGAATTATTGCTAGCACATGCTAAAACAGACAAAGCAAAGTATTCTCGCCATATTCTCTCCCTGTCTCTCTCTAAGTTTAATACCAAGGAATTCCTTAGGCATCAGAAAAAATAAAGCACATGTCTGGCACGGGGCTGTGAACCAGATCTGAATTTGGAGATAAAGTCGGCATCCTAGGCCTAAGGCGGGTGGCTGCTGTGCTGACTGCGGAGGTGACTTGTTCTGCTCTCCATGAGGGACACCCGGTTTCCCGTGCACCAGCACCCCCCTCCTCGCCCACACCCCCCCGAGGGATGGCATTAGCTGTGCCTCCAAAAACAGCTGCTTATCAGCTCCTCTGGAGGGAGGAAGAAGCAGTGGGTGGCAGAAGGTTGTTGCAAGGAGCGGGGGATGGAACGAGGAAGGGGGGTGGGAGGAAGGAAGAGGACCGAAAAACAGGAGACATTAATAAGGATGAAGGAAAAGGGGGGGAACTGCACTCTACCCAAACACGAATGCAGACAAAGGCCTGATCAAGCAGCACATTTATTCACGTGCCACCGATTGCTCCTTATTTACAAACATGCAAGATAATGCCTAAATATACCCATCAGTGCACCAGAGAGAGAGAATCAACACAGGGAGATGTTTTTTGGTGTCTTGCCTCTTTTTAAAGGAAGGAAATCATCATTTTACAATAAACATCTAAAAAAATTCCTCTGAGATGAGATGTAACAAAAGCTGAAGGTACACATGGAGTTTTTCCTCCAAATTCCCCAGCTGGCACCATCCCCAGTGCCTGTGTGTCACAGCCATGCAAAGCCATCTTCAAAGGTGCTGGGATCCCCCTAATCGGGCAACAGGGAAGCATGTCGGCATGACTGGATGCGAAGGGCTTGAATTTAATGTCAGGCTTGTACTGCTTTTTGGTCTTCTGCACGAGATCTCTGTGGACTCTGTGGTTAACAAGGACAGGCGCTGACAGATGTTGTCATGCACCACGGCAGAAACCTTCCTGCTCAGAGAAGATAGACTTAAAGCCAAATGAGCAATCTCATTTGAATCGATTAATGAATCACAGAGAGCTGTGATGTCAAAGGCTCTCTTTAGCCCCGTGCCAATGAAGTGTTCTCACCCGTGACATACAGGCCTTTTTCTGGCACAAGTGTGCTGAAGCACACCAAAAACCTCAATCAGAAAGGAATCACTCACCACTAAGCTGCAGACAAATGAACCTGAAGGTGCAGGTCTCATTTTACCTCATCTGTTTTTCAAAGGTTCATAGAACATTAGTTTGGAAAGAGAAAGTAACATAAAACTTATCACTTATTATGTTTAACATGGGGGTTGTATGACCTTAGGTACCAACTCCTTTATCAGTGACAAGGAAGAATTGAAGGATTTGAAGCTGTTGCTGGGATCAATCTGGCCCCAAAGAGGTTTGGATGATCTTTACTTAAAAGTCTTACCCTTACAGCGTGGCTTTAACAGGTAAAAGTACAGAACATTCTGAACAAAATCCTGAAAAGGGATGAGAAAGCCTGAATGCAGCATTTTCCCTTTTTTTGTCCCACTCTAATGTATTAATACAAAATATATAAAGGAAAATCCATGCACTTTAATGCATTTTGCCTTAAAATGACTTAATTTGAAGGCAGTTTTTGACACTTTCCCATCTTTGAGCACATCCATCAATAGCCCCAGTGACTTAGTGCTGTTCCTCTGCTCCATTCTCCCTTCCTTCATCTACAGATTTCAAGTCAGCTTTGTCTGGTGATACCGGTACCAAACATATAAATTCCTCATTTCTCTGAATAGTTGCACCTCTTTATCAACCTTCTCTAAATTAAAACATCATTTATCACAATAGAACAATAAAAACAAGTGTTTTAGAAAAGCTGGCTTTTAAGGAAAAATAGAACAATAGAATTAGGGTAATTGAGAAGCAAGTAAAAGTTTCCTGGAAGCAGCAAAAGCATTTAATGTGAAAAACTGAACTAAAAGATAATCTCTGACTCCACATTCAATTACAATACTTCATTTATGCCATGAGAAATGTTTAGACAATGACATATTTTCTTCTAATATTTTTTACCCAAAATAAAATTTCAGCATTGAAATCTTGCTACTGTAAAAGAAATGGCATACCAAAGGCCTTTCCTCTCCAAACCCCTTGTCGATAGTAACACCCTCCCCGCAAAGTTTAGGTTTTGCTGAATCAGCATTTTGACCAGCTAGAACATTCCCTTTCCACTCCACACAGCTGCTCTCACTTGTTTGGAGATGGCTATTGAGATATGGAGGTTGACTGCTTACACTGACATTCTCATGAGAATAAGATTTTGGACTTAGCCTAGCAAGAAGAAACAGCCTCTTATGAGAAAAAAGTCCAAAAAGAATAATAATGAAAGTGGGTATCGACGTTTAACCTTTGTAACATGTCTGTGCTTCTCAGCCCAGCTCATTCATGTGACTGCAGTGACAGGACTTTCCCCCTTTCAGCTACAGGGCTCCACTGGATGCTGTACTAAGTTACACATTTGAGCACCTTAATTTAGCTCTGGAGAGGTATTCACACTGTCTCATGGTGCTCATGAGTGGGTTCACACCTTGGTGTTACTCAAAATCTTCAAAACTCCAGAGTTAGTAAGCATTGTTAAACTGCATTTGTCAGCCCTTGAACACACAGTCCTGTTCCTGAGTCCAAAATGGGACAAATAATCTCGTCTCTCTTGGCTTGCTGGAGTCCCCAGATAATACTACTATATGCCAACTCGTCTATTTTAAAAGAAAAATATTCACAGGCATATTAGTGGCGCAGTTAAATAGATAAGAATTCATTTAAATCAATATTATCAGGGGAACAACATCCTTTCAGCTCCAACAACTTTTATTAAAAAAAAAAATTCCAGCAAACAACCACCTCAGATCACAGTAAATGGAGCCAAGCAATTTCTTCATATAATGCTTGTTATATTCACTTTAAGAGGAAAAGTAAATGAAGACTATAATAGAAAAAACAAAAACAGGCAGATCTAACTGTACAATAAATACAGAACGTGCCCTATTTAATCTACTTACAGTAAAATCCACTGAGCAAAATTATAATTTGATATGGCTCAGCTTAGCCAATAGAAACTCATAAAATGTCTTAACATCGTAATACATTGTACAAAAGAATCACTAAGTACCATAAAACATATGGGAATACGGGTCTGTATTCATCCATTACTCTTTGCCAGTGTAGCATATTAAAATGGTTTCTATTTAAGTGCAGAGATCCCTGAAGTATACTACAGTCTTAATTAAAATGTCAATAAAATGCAAAAGTGCATTGGGGACCTTATCCGATTTTTTAAATTTTTTTTGTTAACTCTTTCAGAGAGTTATTTCTTAATAGCTCCATTACACTATTGAGGTTTGGAGCAATTAAAAATAAACATAACTAAGCCATTTTTAACAATTAGCTGCAATCTGAGCATGATCTGTATCCTTTCTTTCTAGTACTATTCCCTGCAGGACTAGCTGGCAGGTTAAGTCAAGACTGGAAAAGTAGGTCCTCATTGGAGGCTAGGAAACAATGCTTTGGGTATTCTCATTCCCATAGTTTTCTTTCAGTAGCTTTTAAAAAAGGGAGCAAGATTGTTTTGTGACTCCTTTTCTGAGATCTGAGACCTTGGCCAGGTAAGAAGCTGTCTGGATTTCAGTGACTCTTAGTGGAGACAGCTTTTCCTAGGCCTGGGGGACACTGACCTGTGGGGCAGATTGTCTCTCTGAAGTTCTTGCTCTGCCTTTCCATGGGGCATCAGACCCACCATAAATGGAAATAAAAACTGGAGCTGGCCAACAAATTATTATCTATTTACTTTTTCTTCTCTGTCAATGAATTTAAAATTGCCTTAAAAAAATTCCTTTTTACAAAAAAAACCAAAGATACGTCACAATATTTTTCCAAAACTTGAAACAAAGTTCGGTTTTAAGAGTAAGATCCCATCCTTGCTTTTTGTGATACTGGAAGGATAACAATGGAACAAGTAAATGAGCTTTTCTCTTTCTTCCTCTTCCATTCTCCCAGCCTCCTGTACCAGAAGAATTATTATTGAAGATAAATTCATTTACCTCCTACAATATTTCTCTAAAGTCTGTATCCCCTTGAGGAAAGAAAGAGTACCTTTGGAATGGAATTTGTCTATTCCTAGCAAGATCAAAATCTTGCTGAAAATTGTGATACTGGGAGCAACCCCAGCATGTTGGCAGCACTGTGGGAAGCACCAGTGTGGGGTCCTGGGTGACTGAGCCAGAGCAGGAGGACTCTCCTGAGAGAGGTGAGGTTGGGCCAAGGCTGATTCTGCTTTGAGACAGTGGGGAGAGTACTCTGAAGTCTGTGGCAGTGTCTAGTCCAGCCTAAAAACCTGAAGGATCAGAGTCTGTTTCTCCACCCGTGTAGTACGCACAGGCAGTGGATCAACCTGGCTGCAGCCATTGACTTGTTACACGCGACTGGAAATACCTTCCCAGTACCAGGGTAACACAGAAAACAAAAGACAGTGCTGGTTTTGAAATCTGCACTTAGTGGCTGGGTAAATACCGTGCCTGTATTTTTAGTAGGCTGGATAAGCAGAGAAAGGAAAAAAAAAAAAACAGAAGTAAATAAGAGAAGAAAAGTTTACCAGCTCAACAGGCCTTCAGATTGCAGCAGGATCTGTTTCTCTTTCTACTTCCTCCCTTTCTGCATCCACTTTATGTTAAGTGACAAGCAGTTGGCAGGTTTTGCAGCTATATTGACAATAGAGGACATATGATACAGCTGTGAGGATTTGTCTTACCAGGGTTTCAGCTGGTTTTTACTAACCAACAGCCAACAGCCAGATTTTGGGGGTTATGACCTTCAGTTATTTGAGAGAACTAAGAGGAGGAGGCAGGCAACATATTTTATGCACTAGTCTGCTGTTCCTAGAATATTTTTAGAACTTACTCTCATAACAATGACTCTGTTTAATGATTCTCTAAAAATATATTTTTTTTAAAAAGTGATTGGAAACGATATATCTTATGAACAGAACTGGAAATGTAAACAGTCATGAGGCCTTATGCTGTATGGTGCTGAGAAAGAACTTCCTGCAAAGTGCCAAATATTCTTACCTCTGAGGGGTTATATGGAAAGTGAAGGTTTTTAGCCCAGTAAATCATATTCCCTTTAGTGAGGATAGCCCACATTATGTTTCTCAGTTCCTCCAATACTTTTTCTTTTTAAGCTAAAATAATATAGAATTTGGACTTCTAACTGCAGAGCAACTCTCCTGTCAACCTCATATGCACTACATGGTTTTCTTACAGACATACTATTTTCCATAATCCTAAAGGTCTCATGTAACTTGACTAAACGCATCATTTCCATGTGATGTCACTGTAACAGTTTGGGAGGAAAAGGAAGAACTGCAGTTTTAGAATGCACTGGTGGCATCAGTCAGACTCTGACTCCACTTGAGCTTAAATGAATAATAAATCAAATTTTGATTGCCAAACAGATGTACAAGCTCCTAAAAACCATGTGGATATTGCATCATTATTTGACTAAGTTTCTCCTGTCAAGTGTAAAAGTAATGGAAAACTTGAAAAATACAGTAACTGTCCAACAAATAACCTTAAAATACTCAACCACTGGATTAGGCTCAACAGAGCTCATTAACCTATTTAGCTCTCCTGGTGAAATGGGCAGACTAACAGAAACCACTGGGTCCTCTAAATATAAAGGCAAAGGAAATCCTTCTAACAGATACCAACTCCTGAAGATGGGAGTTTGAAGGCCATGCTGGTGGGTGCTTTGGAGAGAGGAGTAGAGTTGGCCACAGTGTTGTGTGACCTGAACAACACCACACCCATATATTCAACAGAAAGAACTTCCCGGAAACCTTCTGGATTTTGGAAGACAAGGGAGGAACTAAAAATTGACAAATGCAAAAAGGAGAATCTCCACGATGTTCTCTAAACCAGCCAAGTCCTTGTTCCTTGTTACCGTAAAGAATTTTATTATTGCTAGAGAACACACCACAACAATTACAAATTTTAAATTGAATTAGACTTAAGGAGACTGGTCTACAGTAACATATTTATATGATTGGTTTCTAAGGTTGTAATTAATTATAAAAATAACTTGCCTGCAGCTATCACATACATATCTATATTTAAATGTCTGTTTTGTCTTATCAAGAAGTGGGTTAGTAAAGACAAAATTGCTCTTATTTAATGTTTATTAATGAACCAATAAACTAAAACCAGTGCGCAAATCTTTTTTTGCATCTTTAAATACATAGCAGTCAGAAACATTACAGTTGGTATGTACAAGACATTTTTCAGGAATGGCCTATGTGCAGTAAGTTTATATCCTATTCACATCTGAATTAATATTCACCTGTAGGCAAGTGAATTAGAGCCCTGTGTTGAAGTCTCTTAATCATAAATGTCTTGTTGTCAAATCACAAAATAAACAGGAACAGTCAAGACACAGAAGAACCTGCCATTAACGTCACACTGTTTGATGCTAATTCTGTCTTTGAAGAACTCTGCAACATATACTCTACAGTATTTCTCTGCTGTATGAAACACTGGCAGCATTCAGGTATTTCCAAAGTTATCGTACTGCAGGGGAGACTGCAGGAATTACTGAAGGAAAACACTAGGAATTAATCTTCATTTCCCCTGTTGTTCCCCTCTCCCCCAACTCAAAGTACAAAGTCTTCAACTTAAGGTCACTGATTGCTCCTACTCCTTTCAACCTTACTAGAAGAGAGGTATAGGCATATTTTCTTCACCTAGCAATAATATTCTATCCTCTCTATGTAGCACGAACAGTGTTACCCTCCAGCAAGACACACACATTTCAGAATATGCTTCCAGTTCCGACCCTCAAGGAGTGACCTCCCCCACCCAACACCATCACTGGGGTAAAAGAGGCTCCCTGACCTACTCTTCCTACACTGGGGTGATGCTCAAGCTTGGGAAAATAGAAATTATAACTTTTGGAATGCTAGAAAGCTATTCTGTTCAACATTTTTTTTCTTCTCAAGTGTTACAATGATTTCTTTCTTTGTATCTCAACAGCAGTTTAGAAATTTTGCACTGATAAATCTGGGGAAGGAATATTTGCACAAACACTTGCCAAGACACATAGTACAGAAAAAGTTCTCACCCACTAACTGGAAAATATATGACATGTTCTCTGGCCATATCAGATTTTTAGTAGGCTTTGATTTGAAAGGTAGCATCTGTAAGTCAAACACTTCCATTTGTTAAGAAAACAGATGCATTTGTTTCCCAGCAAAAATAAGAACAACACTGTCAAGTTCAGAGGCAGAAAAAAAACTTGAGAGAATTTTGCCAGAGTGGAATTTTAACATTTTAGACTGCATCAAAAGGTATGACATGCCTTGATGTGCCCTTGATTTTTCTCCAATACTCAAATAAATAATTGACAATTTCCTCAGCAGAGTATGGGATGCTCAGGAAAAACATATGTGAATTTCAGATTAAAACCACAAATATTTCTTTATCTATCAGACCTGTTTCAGGGAGATAAGTATATACTTTCTTAGGCAGAACCTTTATGATGCCCCCAAGGATGATGCACAGCCTGGTCTCTGATGCATGAAAGTTGAAGCCTCCAAGTCCTACTGAAGTCAGTGGGACTCAGCTCTGGTATGAACTGTATCCACCTAAGTAGTCATGAGAGAAATTGTGACATGTTTTTCTGACTTGAAATAATTCATGTGTGCTGTGATATGTTGTAGAGCAGTAAAAGTCTTTGTTTTCATCAGAATATTTAGCAAAAGCTTTTTCAAATGTTTTTGATTGTCAAAACAATCTCAGCCTTTCACAAACGAGTTTATATTGCATACCTGTATCTTCAAAAGCCCAAAACAGTAATAAAAGATGAAGCTGTGATGTGGACACAGAGGAAATAGGAAATGGTGTACCAGCAGTAAAAACACAGAAGAGTGCCCGTTCTCAGGAAAGAATCCTGCAAGATGGAATGAAGATACTGGGAATATTCACAACCTGTGAAGCCAGAAAGTGCTCGGCTGCTTTCAGAATGAAAACAAATGACTGGCAATTGCTCAGGGTGGTGAAAGTGGGAATTGCATTTCATTTCATGTGCATTACTTCAGTGTTAAAATGATGATCTTCTGGTCTTTTTAAGGCAAATCACAAAGGTAACAGGAAAGAGAAAACAAACAAACAAACAAACCAGAGTTGGGTAAGAAAATCCCTGAGCAACAGGAGCAAGTCCCAGTTAATGCTGTTTACCTTATTAGTGCAAAAAGAAAGAGATACTGTAAAATTCTTTTCTTCTTCCCATCCTAGAGGAAAGCTTGTGCTGTTCACAGAGCAGCCACAGCTCCTATTGATGGGCCCACTTGGGTTCAGCCAGTCTGAAAGATCCAGTCTTTCCTTTACTCAGGCAAATTTTCCAGCTATGTAACATTCACACAGAAGATTTTCCAATATATATGTAAAACTGTTAACATATCTTTAAATAATCTTTGTCATAGTATTCTGTACATATCAGCAGGGGGGCTTCTCCAGCTTTGCAAGTGTCATTTGAAATAAATATTTGTATTTAAATTCTATTATGTTACCATATATCCTTAAGCAGATTGGAAAATTTCAAAATATTTACATATATTTGAGACATCACCAAATGTGTTTGGGGTGGTGGGTGGGGAAGGCACATCTGCAATCCATTTTCTGCAGTATGAATGCTTACATTTTTGTTGTTGAGAAAAAAAAAGATGGCTTCAACAGATAAAGTCAGCTCCTCATCCTCAGGCATTGCTAATGTACATCAATTGCCCAGCTCCTGGGATATGCACAAGGTATCTGTTCTGTACATTCTGAAAAATGCATCTCTCTGTGGATTTTTTTCTTTTGTAAACACAGATTAAGCAGCACTAAGCAGGCCATTAAGAAAATATTTCCAACACATTTCTCATGTGAGAAAGGTCTTCTCCGTATCATTTCAAAAGCCAAATTAAGCTTTCAGAATTTTGAAGGGAAAAAAACCACACAGGTCACAGAACAAATTTAGCATTATCCTGTACTTTATATGTCCAGAGGAAAACAAATCAAAAGGAATGTGATCAAAAGAAGAGTAAATGGACATGGCAGTATCACAGAGAAGACACAAGTAAGGAGAGATTAGATCCCTTTATAATATTCATATGGTACTTAACAAGTCAGAGCTCTGTGTTTGTAAGGCCAGAGCCAAGTGCTGGTTCACCAATTAACATCCCCTGTTTGCACAGACTGGAATAAACAAGCACAAATATTCAGATAAAATACAGAGCTGAATCCTCCCTAAGCCCTGCTGATACACTCTAATTCCCAATTGTTCACACCCTCATGCATTTTTTTAAGGTTTTTAAACACTGGATTTAGCAACTGTTACTTACACCTTACTTATTCTCTAATCTCATCCTTTCTGATAGGAACAACTACTCAGGGAGTTTATGACTCTACTCAGAAGACAGCAGGACAGCAGACCACAGGCTCTGGCTGCACAGGGGACATTTAGTGCTTACACTGAAAACACTGTGGGATCTTGGTGATGCTGTCAAATTTACCTGATGCTGTCTACTCTAGGTATAAAGCCTTATCTTACTTACACCTCTTATCCAAGGACTGTATTTCTCTGCCATGTGTCTTTAGCTGTAAAAATAAAGAACAATCTGACCAGCTGTGTAATATTTTACATTCAAATATAAAACAGAGGACATGATTCATTAGCCATTCATCACACCAGATTCTCTTGAACCTTGACAATAGAACACCAATAAAATATAATAAATTGCGATTCTCTCATCGAAAGCCACACCAAGAGCCTCCCCATCTGTTACACCTGTGCCGTGTGTAAGGCGGACAGGCACAGTTTCTGCATGCTGCCCCGTATCTGAAGACTGGGTGGGGTCAACAGGCATGAGGTTGTACATCTTAATAATTGCTTTTCAGCTAATTCTAGAAGTGGCATATTAACAACTATTTTCACTAATGGCAACAGTATATTTTAATGACACTATTTCAGCTTGCTAATTAAGTGGACAGATTAGTGAGAGATAAATATCTGTTCTTTTACAGAGCTAATAAAGAACTTTCCTCATCTGAGATGTGCACATACTTCCAGCTAGAAGTTTCCTGAAGAAATGGAGTCACAGGTGGGCCAGCTAATTCAGGGAAAACCCACACCCAGGTACATCTGATGTCACTTGTGTTACAGATATTCAGCAGAAATGGCAGCCTTTCACATCCCTCTCGACTCTGACAGAGTTCTGAATTTCTATCTCCAGCTACACAGCAGGCAAAGAAGGTTTTGACTGACAGGAGATATTTCTCTTCCACAGAACTCAAGAATGTCTCCCGTAATGGTTGCTTAGGCTGGTAAAATGTACTCTTTAGCAGTTGATCAATTATGAATAAATACTCCAGCATTTTCAAGTAACTGATTTTGCTTTTACCTATGCTGCACAATGAAGGTTCATCAATGCATGTCTAAGATACAAACCTAAACTATGTAGTGAACACATGAGCAAGCTGTCCCTAAATGACCTTGATTTTCAGCCTTGTAATTTTGCTTGCAGGTCATCATGCATTAATTTGGGATGCTCCATGGATAATTACATATTGCCCCTGAATTATTTATTTACTGCACTTGACTGCTGTCTATTCTCTCTCAGACTTCGAGGGAAGAGTAGCATGTGAGAAGGGTGTGGGGAGTTCAATACACAAGGCTGGATGATAGGAGACCGTGGTTAGAAATTCAGTGTACAGATAATTTGCCCTGTCACTTCTCTGGGCCTTCTTTCCCACTTTTGGCCGATTCAGCTGTGAAGATTATAAATTCTTTAAGGCAAGAACTGTCCTTAAGCTGCTGGGGGTTTCTACTCCTGGGTCAAAATTAAATAAACTTACTGACAGTTGCTGTAGATAGGGAAATTGTTCAACATTATAGGCTATCTTTAAGAACACTGTCTTCTTAAAATGGGTCACAGGAGCACCAGGTTCTCACTGATACTCACTGTTATCAATCCTATTTCAGTCTTCTCAAGCATTTTAAATACAAAGCCACCATCAAACACTCAGCCCTAACAAGGCAGCCACCTCCTACCCACATTCAAATCCAGCTGCCTTTGCACCAAAGCACACCTACAGTGTCATGTTTATTGCCAAGAACTTATTACCTCCTCTTGAACTGGTTAAATACATTTTTTTAATTATTTCTCCTAAATTAACACTTTCTGGGTCGATTCGACACTTTTCAATCCTCTCTTGCCCAGTTACTCCTCTACTACCTTCAGTTAGGGAGGATGAATCAGGCTGAAGGATGTAACCTTATACAGAACTGTAAAACACAAGTACTGCTGTCTTTCAGCCCAACACCATTTTTTCCCATGTGAGTGAAAAAACACCAGTTTATCCCTGTTTTTCACTGCACATTTCATCTCTAAGTCTTCAGTTTCCTACTGACTTTGGCCCATCCCACAAGCTCTCCCAAATGTGAGATGATCTGCACAGTAAAGTTCAGCTGCATGGCTTCATGTGTTCCGATGTAATTTGATAACTGTGTGGCTGACGTGAAACACTGGCCACATCACCCTCATTAAAATGAGTCCTATAAATTACAGTCTGCCTCTCTCCTGAGCATGGGAGTGCAGTATGGGCCCTGGAGGTGTCCCAGCAGCTTATCCTACCTGGTCATCCTCTTGGGAGAGGCTGGCACATTTAAGGTCTCATGATGGTGGCTTTCTGGGGCAAATGGGAAGGGAAGGACTTGCAGGTCTCAGGAAACAGCAGTGCTCAGCTCCTGTGCAGGTCGTAAGGACTGGGGCTCCCCTCGGCTGCTGCCTGCTTGTGAGCAAACAAATATCACTCGCACAGGTGCTCACAGGTAGTAGAGCAGCCTGCTCAGGCCAGAAGAGAGGCACAACTGCTCCAAGTCCTCAGCAGAAAGGAGTTCAGATGTCCTTGCAGCAGCAACAAGCCCTCCAGGGAAAAGAAACTATTCCCAAACCCACTGGTGATTTGATCCTCTAATGGTCCCACAGGTGCCTCATTTAGGCCACAGAAATAGATTGTTACCTTCTCTATACCTCTTACTTAAAGGCTTGACAGAAGAAATTATTCCCATTATTGAGCACACACAAATCTAAAGGATTAGCTGTGCTGGTCACCTCTAGCTGCACTCATGGGGGAGTGGCAGAAGCAGGAGCACACAGTGTGAGGGGAAAAAAAACATCTGATGAGCATCCATGCAGCTCCTGCTCTGGGGCAGCAGGGATCTCACCTATTGACTTTAAAACTGAGATTTTTAAAGCCTGAGCTTCTGCTTTAGTAAAATAATAGTGTGGTTCTGACAATAATGGCAAGAAATACACTGGGTTCTTGGGTATCTTATTAATGAGAAACATTAAGGTGAATAAGTGATACACTTTGGCTTTTATTGAACCAACACCCACAAATAAATATACTTGTTCCCACGAATAGGGATTCATTCTTCACTTGAATGAATCTATAATTTAATCCATTGTTACACCCTAACCAGAGCCAATATTTAACATCTTTTCTAATCAAGCTTTAATTTAATATTTTTAAATTTCTTTTGAATTAGTTGAAATCTTTTCATTTTTTTTTCTTTTATGAAGGAAAGTTCCTTTTTTTCACCTATGATTGAGTTTGATGGGGCTTTGTTAGAGCTCTCTTAAGATATACAGTACACATTTTTATTCTTCTTATCTAAGTTTCCAGGACTTGATCAATAGTAGAGCATATTTTTCTATCCAAGAACTAACCAAATTTATTCAACAGATTATACATTAATTTTACCATTAGAACATAATATGAGCAGATAATCCACAAAAATGCTTCAGATTTTTTGAAAGTGAATTTAATTATAACTAGTAATGTGCATTTGAGAATTATAATTATGGAAAGTCATGTTCTATAAATCTGAAATGACAGATTATATTTCAAAGCCTTATTGCAGAGGAATTAGAGTACCGATTTATTAGTTGTAAATGTCTGATTATTGCAGCTTTGCTAAAAAACATGATCACAGCATATTCTAGCTGGATTTAACATGTTTAATCCTTCCAACAAGAATCATATTTTGAACAGAAAGCAGGACTGTGTTAATTTGTTTATGAGACAGATTTAGACAACTAATCTTTGTCTTATGATCCCTGAACAGTAATAATTTAAAAATACTTTACATACTTGTATTTTTCCAGCTGCAGACTGCAGCTGATTATGAAATTTACATTCATCTATAAGCACCACGATTATCACTTGGCTATAGGAATAGTGCTTCCCATTATTTCTCAGCTACTGAGGGACACCCTGCACACTCAAAGCCTGAATCACCTCTGCTAAGGATATACCCAGTCATGTGGAGAAAGTTATGGAGGGCAACCTCGATGTTGGGCATTTGCCTTGTGCTCTCTCCACACAAGCACTACAACTGAAAACAAAGCCCTCTTTTTCACTAACCAAACATCATGGGGTATGGTATAGGGAGGGTTTCCCTCAAATCCATTAGTGTTAAAGTTTCTCATGAGCTTCCGTCTTAGGAAAGAAGGGCTACAGTTTATAAAGAATACTGACATTTCTGTATCTGTCAAGTATTAAAGTTTTAAATGAGGATATTTACAGATCTAGAATGACTCACTACTAAACTATTAGATATATATTTGAAAAATCTTCCTACTGGACCTAATTTTTATCTGCACCATTATAAGAACATGTTTCTTCATCATACAGCTGAGCAGGGGGAATCAACTGTTTCTCCAGATGCCCGCTATCTGGATTTTTATTAGGAATTAGAATCAGCCTCAAGATAAATTTGTTTATATTTCTTTACACAAAGAACCCCCTCTTGTGGTTATTTCCTGGCCAGTGATGTCATGTCAGTTAGGGCACGACCCTACTCATCAACCCCTCAGATGATGCACCAGAAGTCCCTTGGACTGCTTGAGCTGGGCAAAGGTTCATGTTCTTCAGGGCAGAAACTGTTCTAGAAAGGGCACAGTCCTCCCTGGGCTCCCCAAGACTCCCATCACCCCTACAACATGCACCCCTGTGGTCTGAGGAGGTGAGAAACAGATCTTGGGACCAGATTTTGCACGGATTTACATACTTTATTTCCTTTCACAGGAAGAAATTTCTTCCAAATGGCCACTCAAAACCAAAGGCAATGTAAGCATTGCATGAGCCTACAAATAATCTGAATGCTTCTCTTTTTTGTAAAGAGAAAACACATTTCTGCTGTGATGATAGCAGGCTCCTAGAGGCTTAAACATGCCTTGTTGGTATATAGGTATAATCAGAGCATAAAAAGGAAACAGACTTTATTCAGTAAGAACTGAAAGATCCCATTAAAGCCTTGCCATTCAGTTGTCTATCAACCTGCAGTACATGGCACACATTTGCTGCTACATAGTTTCTAAAAATAGAAGAATAAATAAAAAAATAAAATCTGATGACAGCCTGAACTTCAAAAAACCCTGTCTCACTTTACATCAAGTATCGTCAGGCAGCACTTGGCAATCATTAATTTCACTCATTTATCACAGGTGCTGCAAACTGAACTGCCAGTGGAGTAAGCTGATAGCAGGCTACAAGCATGGGTTTTTAAAACAATATTACACTATTTTACCAGTCAGCTGTTTTCAGTGAAAAATCAGAAGCAACAGACTATTTGCTCTAGACTAAAACATGTGAATATTCCTGGAAGTCTTTTCTACAGCAGATTTCACAGCTTGTATTGCTTATCTGCAGTGGGGGACCCATTTGTTACTGTGCTACAGAGTTACTTGAGGTGGATTGCAATGTTTAGACCTTGCCATTGAGTACAAACCCTCCGGACAACAAACAATTTTCCTACCAATTCTATAGCTCCTTATAGCTAATGAAGGAAATCTTGTTTGCAGAAAATAATAAAATCTCCACCTCTACAAAGGATAAGGTTTGGCAACTTGACTTCTTTAACATCTATACTCACCACGCACACAGGGTACTTCATTTGTGCCGTAATCAGGCCTGCTCCATCCCTGAGAGGGTTCCCAAACGTGCTTTTAACAGACCTGTTTGTCATCCCATCGTGACTGACCGTGCAGAGAAGCAGCCTGAAGA
Source organism: Dryoscopus gambensis (assembly GCA_013389985.1). Taxonomy (NCBI): domain Eukaryota; kingdom Metazoa; phylum Chordata; class Aves; order Passeriformes; family Malaconotidae; genus Dryoscopus; species Dryoscopus gambensis. The sequence continues at coordinate 168,434 of WEIT01021805.1, forward strand.
AACTTAGGCTGCAACAGTTTGACTGAGCCCAGCAGGGCCACCCAAGGAGCAAGATGCTCACAGGAAGGAGTGCAGACTTACACATTTGATGTGCAATCAGCTGGATTTCTTTGACAAATGTTAACTATAACCTTCACTGAAAGATTAAGATATACAATAAAAATGAGAGAAATATTTGCTGGTCTTTCACTGATTTCCTTTTTATTTTTCTATGTATATATTCAGCCAGAGAATGGAATAGAAAAACCTGCACTCTTCTCTTAAAGACAGTATAGATCACTCTTTGAACTCAGCAGAGAACCTTTTCAACTTCACCAATACAGAATAAACCTGAGAGCCAGACTTTTTATTTTTTCCCCTTATGATAAAAGTCTTCTGATGCCCTTTAGCAAAGACAGAGGATATACACACACCCCTCAGCCAGTGTAAGACAGCAAAACCTACCTGAGAAACCAGGCAAGTATGCTAACCCATGCTGAGCTCCATGACATTATGGTTACATTCCTAATTTAAAGCTGGCTCAGATGTGTCTATATGAACTACAGTTCTGCATGACTATGCAGTCACATCCAAAGAAACACACTGAATTTTTTGGAAGTTGACAATCCAATTCCTGCAAAGTCAAGATGCTTGTTAGCAAAAAAAAAAAAAAAAAAAAAAAACTGTTTAGAAAACTCTTATAGGCCTACTTGTCTGGCAGGCTTAAGGCAAGTGCTCACCTACATTCATTCAGAATCTGACCTTCTCTCACACTGAGTTTTTAAGTAATTGGTACATTGTGAAGCCAGTAAAAATGTATCAGGGTGATTTTATATTCAGCATCTCTTAGAGCAAAAGATGGGATGTAAAAGCTGTTACAGTTTTCCTTAGTCCATGCAATTGGGTTATTCTGCTTCTCTTTGGAGAATCCAAATGTATGCATGGTAGGCCAAATCGTTCCCTGGGGCTGTTTTATTTGCTTGAAGGGAAAAACTTGGCCAGGAATATCTTAGGACAGACTCCAAGTACTCTAATTCTGCTTGCATTATGTTCCATTTTCTCATTTCTGTGTTTTCAGTATTCATTTCATCCTTCTCCAGCTTCTTTTTCCAACTCAGCAGTTCTTACACTGAGCTGCTCAGCATTTTGCCATGGTACAAATATCCATCCCCTGATATCTTTACACAAGTCAATGACTGAAAGAAGCAGCATGATAAAGTTTCATCCCCTCCCCAAGGGAATGCAAACAACTAAAGCCGGTTTTGTGTGGGGAGAGATAGAGGCTAAAGTGGAAGTGATCTTAGGGGTGCCTTTTCCAGCCTTCTCCTTTTGCTAAATAAGCACCAACCTAATACAAATTCTGGATGCTTTGCTGCCTTTTTTTTTATTTTACCCTTACCAGGCACACACACATCCCCACCATCAGGCTGTAGAAATATTTGTTGGCAGCATTTTTACAGCTGTACTATCCTCAGTTTGTGAGTATACTGAGTTGGAATATATTTGTTATATTATGGTTTACTCCAGATAAGAGAGAGAACAGTCCCAAAGAGACGGCTTTGCAGCTTGTGCAAGTCATCATGCTTCAACTGAAATTAGTGGAATCTCTCACATTTTACATGCGGTGTGGGCCAGACACCCAGCAAGTTACTGGGAAGTATTTCTGAGAAACAGCTGAGTGCAGGTCTTAGGTTTTGGAGGCTGTTTTAATGGATTCAAAGAACAGACTACAATTCAAATACATTTGAAGAGACATCTGAGTTTTGCTCAGGCTGGTATAAGGAAGACAATTGCAGATCTGGTAGCTGGCATAAACTTACACAGCTATCATACACTTGGTTTTCAGGCATTTAGGGGAAACCATCCATGTCCCCTCTGCTTACCGTAACTGCCAAAGGCAACTGAGGATCACAGAGGACTGGAGAGACTGATACAAAGAGGGAAAGACAGTCTTTTCTTGGAATTGCTTAATAATAAAATACATTACTGGCAATCTAGTATATATGCCAGGGAATACCTCCCTTCTCTCCCCAACACTTTTGAGCAAAACCAGGCTTGTCAGTATGGCTAAATCCAAGGAATGCATACAGACATGTTAAGCATCCTAGTTCAGGAGTGCGTTTGATTACTTGCTACATAATAAATTATCCGAAAGCAACCTTTGAAGACATACAACCCCTAACACTTTAAAATTAAGACTAAATTCAATTTAGAAAAATTGTAAAACAGTTTCCCTGAAATTAATCTTAAATGAAGTTTCTTGCTTGGCCTCTTGCTCGCTGCAGATAATCAATCTCGACGCGGCTGTGTGAGAAACAGAGGCTACTGAAAGGGAAGTGAAATTAAAGAGAGAAGCTAGGCCAGGAAGATGAAAAAAGCTATCTAATTATCAGCATTTTATTAGAAACAATTAACTAATATTCAATTAGTTGCCATCACCGAAGCAAAGTGACAGTTAGGAAAACAGAAAATGAACCTTGACAAGGTGTTCGTTTTCTAATAAATGGGAGATGAGGGAAATCATTTATTGGTGGTTTACCCCTGGTCAGAGCCTTGGGGCAACTCACCCAGCATGAGGCAATGGGACTGGCTGGTTGCCAACATTAACTGTACTTATTACATTCATCCCATGCAGAACACATCCATCTCCTGCTCTGCCTTGACATCCCATTTATTCCGAGATTCATTTGTCATGTCCCCAATCACCAAAATGAATAGAAACTTTCCAGCATGATGGATTGTGGTTCTAATTAGGACTAAAGAAAAGATCCACACTCAAGTAGAGCCCTTTTTCTTTTACTTCTTCTCCTAATAAAATAGTATTCCTAGCCAACTTTGTGACTAATGTCCTTTCATGGTGGTTGTCCACTGTAGGTCACCCAGTCAAAAAGAAACAGTAGTCCTTCGAGAATAGATTTTTCCTCCCCTAACTACTACACAAATTATTATAGAAAAAAGTCCAGACACACTGAAAACCATGCACACACAGTTTGTTGATGTGCAGCAGATGTCCAGAATACCAAACTTTGGACAATGTTTGTCCCTATTGTGTCCCAGAATTTCCTTTAGCAAAACGCAGATAAATAGAAACAGTCGGAATGAGGAAAAAGCTGCAATAGGCCTGGCAACTATTAAAATTGCTGATAAATCTAATTTTTGGTAATCAAGTTAAATTTGATGTCAGCATTTTAAAGTAATGGCACTAAACAAAGTGCCACTATTTCAAGTCTAACCTATAATTTGGTTGTGTTACCTCTCATTTCAATATATGTATCAGAAATAAACATATGCCCTGATACGACAGAGACTTTTAAAAAAAGTACCCTCTGAGATCTCTCTCCTGTTTCTCACATAGGGGTACTTTCAATAATTGTGTCTTTAATATTATAAAAATGCAATTTCTTCAATAGCAATCTTCACATTTTTCTGTACATTGGTAGGTCCCTGCTGTAGAAGTTAGCGGACCAGGACAGGACAAAGGAAAAAATACAGTGTAGTGAGGGCAGCACTATTCTGTTTGTAAAACTTTTAAAGTTGGGATAACATCCTACCTAGTGGCAAGTGAATAACAAATAAAGAGATTTGCATGAATGGAAAAATACCCCATTTTAAATTGCATTTAAAAGTCAGAAGAAAGAAGACTGCACTTACAAAAGAATTCAGGAATTCACGGATACATGAAGAATACTCCAAGCCATTAAAATAGCCTGATGAGTATTTAATAACACCAAGAAGAGTGTAAATACCAAGTAGGTTACTACACAACAGGCTGCAAGTATTAAGTACCAACAATCTGCTACAAACTATCTCATATTTCAAAAGATGAGCATCCTGTCCGACCTCTTGTCTGTACTACCTTCACATAGAAGAACATGAAACTTCCCCTAGAAACGACAGAAACAATTCACAAGGCATCTCTTTTAATAGGTACTATTTAAAGTACAACTACTTTTGGAAAAGGAAGGGACCAATTTCCTACCTTTCCTAAAATAAAATATTTGGGATTATCCTGAGATTTAACTTTAGCATTCTCTGTAAAGTTTAAATAAACTAGATGTCAAAAAAAATTTCAGTGCAATAAAGCATATGAATTTCAAGGCTTGATGGCAGAGCCCAAATTTACTGTGCAGCACTCACCAGGGAATTATTATGACTTGTATTAGGTCCAATTTCTCATGGCGTTATCCGAAATGTGATGCCCATTAAAAGATACCCAGCCAAACAAAAAGCATACAGCAACCCCTACACCACCACTGCAGGAAGAGCTGGGAAACTGCTATTTGTAACTGTGGTCTTTATTTGATTCTGCAGACCAAGGCTCTCATCCCCTGCCATTTACTGCAATCAAAACACAGATCTCTTTTTTTCTTGAATATTTTTACCTTTAAGCAAGTATGACTAACTTGGTGTGTTGGAAATGTAGTTTTTTGGACCATAAAAGCCAAAATAGACATTTTCTTTTCCCAGTGCTAGAAGATACACACCAAGTGTGTATACATGCAAGAACAGCTATGGAGTTTGCTATGGAAACGGTTCATTAGGTGGGAAGGGAAACAGGTAATTACATTATTATTTACTCTTATTTGACAGCAAAGCTGCTTATGAACTTGGCTAGGCATTTTTAAAAGGCCTACTCTAAATGCACATGCTGTATAAACACACAGCAAAGCAGGTTTTTAGGTTTTGCCAAAAGCCCACTAATTTAGGTGACACTTTCTATGATATTTGGATTTTTTTCCATGCTTGCTTGAGCCTATGCTGGTACTGAACTGTTACCCCACCAAAGCACCTTCCCAAACCAGGATTTTACCCTTTCTATTTTTTCTCATTCATGAACACGCAGTGGATTTAAGACAATAATCCAGTATTCGGATCCAGCTTCTGAATCATTCCGTACAACACTGAAATATTCCCAGAGACAACAAAGAAATCTAACTTTAAACAGTTGTCAAATACAAAACATTGCCATAGAATCATTTAGGTTGCAAAAGACCCTGAAGACCACTGAGTCCAACTGTGAACATAACACTGCCCCAAGCCCACCACTAACCCATGTCCCCAGGCACCCAATACATTGAGGAATTTTATCCAGATAGAAAGGGGAAATATCTTCATAGGCTATTGGTCTGATTCATCCCATATCACTGTATCCAGACATGTCACTCTCACTCAGCGCACCGAGATAAAACAAAAAGAAAGTAAGCCCACATGCAGCATATCTGCCTTTACACCCCCACTCCCTCCCCCCAAAAAGGTCAGCTGGTGCTGGAAATAACATAAAAGTGCCTATTAGTTGCTAAAGGCACTGGGCCTTGATGGCTCCTGTACTGGCTCTAGTAAGTTTCCAGTGATGTACCTTTCAGTATATTCTGAGAATAACACTCCTGCATAATTTAAATGAGCACTATAAATTGTCATTTAAATTGCATGAGAATCTGAGATAAGGTTGGCAGAAGATCCAGAAAGAGCCCTTGAGTGTCAGATTAACACAGCAGGCAGGAGACAAAACCAGGCATTTTCTTTTCTTTTGGACTAAAATCTTTCAGAGAGAAAATCAAAGCTTCCCCAATTCCTGACCTTTCATTTCAATGAAGAACATGCAATCTGCAATCTTCTGCTGTAATTGATCAGTGTTTAAAATGAACAAACTGTAGATTAATATAATATACTCAGGCCAGAAAAGCAAGATCTCCCAGAGCACTCTTCAAAGCAGATCCCTCGCTTCCACAAAAATGGATAATTTAATCTTTGTCATTGGCCTGTCTCTGTCAAAGAGAACAATGGATAGTCTATTCGCAATTGATGACTATATAGAAATTAATATTAGTAAAAGGTGTCCATTTAGTGTCTCACCTTCTGTGCTAAAGGTGACATCCATGATGGATGCATCCTAAGACAATGGATTTATCTTTAAAATGGAGTAATTACACAGTGGATGCATGGGTGACATAATGACATTGTGATTTTATATTAATAAAAGAAAGAAATATTCCTTCTGAAGAAGGAAAAAAATATGACTAACATGGTCATTTATGAGATTTTGGCAGCTACTTTGTAACTGCAAAAAGCACTGTTGAATTGTTAAGCTATAAATTCGGGTCCTGCACACTTTAAGCACTTCATGATCAGCTTTCATGTGACAAACCCTAGTTAACAAAATTAAAAGTGCTCATGGGCTCTTAAATCTTCCACCTTTACATGGGGGACTTCAAATTGGGACAGAAGAGGCAAAGTGCAGGGCATTTGAGGGTGGGAATAAAGGGATGTAACTGACTTCTGGGTGCACCACAGGCCCCTCAGGGCCACTATATTTTCTGTTTGGCAAGTAAATATCAGGGTGCTCCCTGAGCTGCCCTGAGAAATCCAGCCGTTCCCAGAGAAGGATTTGCAAAATTGCTGGTGACTGCAGGACCTGTGAGGAACCAGTTTGGCACAGAGGCTACAAAACCAGGCCTCAGGTGGCCGATTCACCACCCCACTGGTATCAAACAGCATCTGCTCTCAGTGTTGCTTATTATTAATAAATAATGCTAATGTCTGGCAGAATGACACCCTTGGGGTGAGGCGTGGTTTGTGAGGTTTTTTCCTCCCTCTCAAAAATGCCCAAGTTCACCCACTACTAAGATATTCTTTATGTCCTGTACCTGGTGGTTTGTGTGGTCCATACTGCTGCTTTCTGAAAATTCACCACAGAACTCAAAATACAGTATCTCATGCGGAAAAG
>WEIT01021813.1:4233-26666 GCA_013389985.1 Dryoscopus gambensis
GTGAATAGTTACATGCCAGTATTTATATTCAAGATCATCCAAATTATTTTCATTATTTTCATGACCAACCAGTGCCCTGCCAAAGTTTTTTTCAGCTTTTTTGGGGCGCAGTTTCTTTTTACAGCTGATCAAAACTAACTGTGGGTCTCACCTGGACCCTCAGGGACTTGCAGCTTCAGTCCCCTTTGTTTTTGTGCAGCATGCAGATGAGTCACATTGATTTCTCTTGTGGATAATTAACTAATGAAAGTGTGGGATCAAGGTTTTCATTAGATCACCACCCTTATCCTATTTGCCCTCCATTCATGTGTTCATGAGATCTGGCAGGAAGCAGAGTAGAAATGTGTTTTTGGCAGGAGCATGTGATTAGACTTAGGCAGGTGTAACATATTACACCTTCTGCCAGAGAAGGCAGTAATTTAATGTTTGTGTTAAGGCAATATTGAGTGATGTTATTTTTAGGGTAATATTAGGTAAAATTAGGTAATATTTTTAGAATAGCATTTTTTAGGTCCCATTAATAAATTGATACCCAACCAGCCTAAGCACAGTACAAACACGTAAGAAAAGGATGATCCATGCAGCAGAACAGTGTTATAATCCTAACTGTAGGTTATAGAATGGGCTAAAGAAGCTTGGGAGGAAATCAGGAGAAGATTCAACAGTAGTGGACAGAAATGCCTTTCATTCGCTATTGCAAATAACTGCACGAGCTCTCTCTCTTAATGTTAGATTACTGAAATAAAATAGTATAACACATTAATAACTAGTTAAATCAAAGTTTTAACCTGACTTATCTAAGATTAAAAAAAATGTATATTATTTCTGTAATGATTCTGGACTTTTAAAAATGTTTTTTGCTGGCATTACTTTTTCCATAGATTCTTGGCATTTTATCATTACACTATAACAGCTGCTGCAACACACAAGAAAATTATCTATGTGGCCCATTGGCTGAAGTATATAATGAATAGTGTGTATTTTCAGAAGCTACAACCTGCTCTCTAGACGTACTCAGTATTTTAAGTACATTCCTTTTAATGAAAGTTTAACCACAGAGCATGTTTCTGGATAGTACAGGGGAAACATTGTGCATACAGGAAAAGAAATAAAAAGCAACAAAACCCCTGCATTTGCTGGTTGCTCAGGGGTCTGTCAGGCCTGGTATCTCAGCTGAATGCCTGCATATCGGAACAACTTGTAAAATTAACATGGGTTTATCTTTTTTAATATTAGAACCATGCCTTATGTAATTCACAAAATGTATAATATTTTTGAGACCATAAGCCAAAATTGCAGTGTGTTTCTACTACATATGCATAGTTTTACCTCAGCTTTCTAGGAAGCTTTGACCTCATGCTCTGGGAATATTAAAAAGTGTCCTATCACAAATGCATCTTTAATGTTAACATTTTCAGTCTAGTAAAACCCCCTATATTTGTAGCAAGTAATGGAAATTTCCAATCAACAGGCTTTTTCCTTGAGACCTTCTCTCTCCTGGACAGTATCTTTAACATATTGGGAAGCCTGTAAATTAAATGGCTTACAGTTTCTGCCTGAGAGAATGTAATTGAATCCCATAAAGGTGATCTAAGGCCATCTGAACGAACGTGGGAAAAGGGCTCAATGAGCAATTAGGCATATTTTACTCTATGACGAGGTAATTAGGTTCCTTTACTGCAGCGTGAAGCAAGTTGCTTCTTGTTAGAAGGATTGGAGATAAACTTTATTCGGGATGCAAACCCAAAAGAAATTAGACATCTTAACCACATAGGTACTGAAACTGCTCTCTCTGAAGTGTGAAGACCTGATGTTTTTCTTTCTAAGAATGTCAAAAAGAAACATGCCTATTAGCATCTTTCGTAAAACAGGTCTTTATTTGTTTGTTATTTTTAAATTATTGTTAACATTCTATTCAACTTTTGTTCAGTCCCAAAAGGGAATGGGTCCTGATTTTTCTTTCACTTGCTGTAAAGCAAATATTTTAATCAAAATATCTTATCTACAAGCAACTAAATACTGATTATACATAGTGAGTATCTGCATGTGATGCTGAAGGTATGTAGTAAAATACCTATTGTATCTATAATAGAATGATAAAATCTAGCTAGTTATATGGTAGATGTACTGCCACTCTGAAAACGAAAACTACAAATGTTTTGCCACTACAATTGCTTTTTCTCCTTTGTTACAGAGAAAGGACTGTTGGTTATCATTATCATTCTCTCCTGCTATATAATGGATTTGCTTTTAGCTTGTTTTTCTGAAACTTCATATTCCAGGGATAATGACTACAAAGTAGCACATCGTGAGATCAGAGTAATTAGTGGTATGGTTAAAAGTTCAATGTCTTCTACAGCCTCTGGACATTTTCTTTCCTGAGTCAGACTCAGCTGACAGTGGATACTGTTTTTCTAAATGATTTACTGCATTACTGATGGGATGAAATGTGCTTTGACTGTGTAACCGTTGGGAAGTGCAATGATCATTTCTAAGTACTAACTAAAGAAAAAAACAGAGGGCAGTGGAGAGGTAAGGGAAGGACTGCCTCTCAGATTCCAGTACTGCATGGTTCTTTGAAGAAAAACTTTTTAGGGCTGATACTTAACACCCCCCACTAACCTGTATGTTTTATAACTTTAAATCTTATGAGACATTGAACATATGTGTGATATTTGGGAGAAATAGAAGTTTTATATCTTAGCCCATGCTATACCGAAATGATGGAAAATAATTGCAAACCTTTCCCACACCCCAAACATTTGGTCATAGTCTCCTGAATGTTTATCACCTCTACTTCTAAAAGAAAAGCCCAGTGTGTGGTACTTTGTTCCTACACCTGCCAGAGAGAGCCTTGGACTGGCACAAACCCTTGAGCAGTAAACAGAGCTGGATGGAGAATTTCTTGAAATTACAAACTGTTGGGTGGGACTGTTTCTTTCAGTGATAGGTCCAGTTTAAACTGGTGTAAAGTGTTATCTGCTGCATGTACTTCATTAAACTTCATTTAACTACTACCAGTCAAGAAAAAAAATATGCAAAAACTCCCTTGATGGGTCCTAAAATAAGTCCTGTAAAGTCTTTTTACAAAGATCTGTACAGGAATTTCTCTTTACTGAATTGCTACATCATCAATGTGAAAATGAAGCCTTTTCCCAGCTGCTTTAAAATGTCAGGAAGTTGTTGGCAGGTACAGCAAACAGCTGAAGCACTCTACTTTTCTTTCTCTCAGCAGGCTGCCAGCATTGAGAACTGCTGGGGAGGAAGTTTCTCTAGGTAGTAATACATATAATAATAAAGTTCCTGATGGCTGCTTTATCTGACACAGAAATGTTCCTTTTTTCCCTGTTTTGGTGACAGAAATAAAAAGGAAGAAAGCAAAGGCTTCTAGTAATCCATTACCTGAAAAAGTCAAACTGATAAACACCCACATCATGGATACTAACTTTCCCCTCATACTTGTACACAAAAGTGAAGGCTATGATGCCTCTTTCTTCATTATGTTTTGGCTTCTTTGCTGTAGGAGGGCAGATCTGTGGTATGGTGTGGTGGCAGCTTTTATCAGTAGTACAAGTTCGACATCAATTCCTTGTATGAATTTAGCTGACTGTCTTTTTATTTGTTGAAGACTGCAGTAGCATATTTAACTTTTGCCTGTATAGGACAGAAGCAGGGGTTTTGCATAGTGTCCTCCTGTTTTTCTCCTTCTTGACAAGCTTTAGAAAAATAGCCAAACCTATCTTTTGGGCTTTGTTTGTTTGTTTTTGATTCTGAGAGTGTGCTAGTCCTCCCCTTGATTATAGATTCATTTAGGTGTATGTAAGAATGTTTAACCGCCTTCCAGATGTCAGCAGTAAAGGTGACCAAGTTCAGGCTCACAAGAGCTCTTCTAAACTTAAATCCAAGTGGCAAAGAGCTTTTCTCAAAGCTTCCTGTGCTCATTTTTGGTACTGGGAGTTAAAACAGAACCTCTTTGAGTGTCTCACTTTCATTTGAACTTAATTAATGTATTAATTAATGTGCAGAAACAGGAAAAGTAAAATTTTTTTCAAGAAGGCTAAAGTAAGAGAAAATGGAATGTGAGGAAATGTCAACCAAATATATAATAAAAAATGCCAAATGTCACTTATATTCAGGAATTTAGCTCGTTTCATAGATACAACAGCTAAATTCTTTGGTCTCATTGAATCGTAAAATAAATAAATCTCTTTGGCAGGTTCTTGGCAGTTAAAGGCAGCATCCCACACTTTCCTTCCCACTCTTTGTGCTCTTGCACCACCCATCATTGCAACATTTACGAATCCTTGCAGCATTCCTACTCTGGCTCCTATAGGCTCATTCCAGATATGGTATTAAAATAAATAGTTAGAAAAAAGAGGAATTTTTTCATTTGTCTTCTGGACAAAGTGTCTAGTCAGTGCCCTTTGATGCAAGGGCGGCTCCTTCATGAGTTTGAACTGGAGGCTGGTTTGACAGCCTGGCTTGTCCTGTAGAATCCCTCCCACCCGCTGACTGTTTTGTGCAATAAATGCTCCTATATGATGCTATTACATGAACTTACAGCTTGAAGTTGGTCAGCGATGGAAATAGACCCATCATCTTCATTTTTCTTTGATCACTGAAAAACACAGAATAAATTGTCTCAGATCAAGGTGACCCACTTGTCTATTCCTGTCCTGTTGCAGCAGTCTGCAGTACTGCACGCACAGTCAGAGCTTGAACTCCTAGTAATAGTACAAAATGCCATGTGAAGCTCTGGGTTACCCTCAGTCACATCCCAACTAGTGCCAGTGAGATGGGGTAAGCTGATTACTTCCTCCCAGAGAGGGAGCATCATTCAGTCCCCCTAAACTTTGTAGCACCAGGCCTCGCATAGATCAGAAGTAACGCCTATTTTGATCTATAAACAGGATTGCATATCCAGGCTTCTCTCTGAGGCTGTTTAGGATTTTTGAAGTTTCCTGAGAAATGCCCTTGAGACTAAAGGGACAAAGTTTTCCTTTAGCCTTTCTCTTCCTGCTTTGAGGAGCTGTGGCTAGTGTCCTGTGAAAGCAAATAATTTGTCCTGAGCACGTTGTAAAGGACAATGATGCGGAAAAATAGTCTGTAAAATACAGTGTGTTTTCAGTCTATAAATAAGGCTTTTCATGGGGGAAATAGAAAAACATGTCTCATGATTCCATGAGACAAAGAGGAATATAAGCTCATGGCCTTGTTTGCTAAATAAAAAAAAAAAAGGTTGGTAGAAAGCCTTCCCTAACTGAACTGGGGGTCAGATCTTTGTATGGATTTGGAGGATTGCTTCCTGACCTGCTGCTGCTTCTGTAATTTCACATAATTTACTTCAACATAAATAGCTTCTCCTTCTGGATGAAGTCTCATTTCTTGCACAGTTCCTTTTTCTTAACAGTTTAATCAAACTAATTGTGACAAGCAGTGTATTTGTATAAATATTTAAATGTGAAGCATGAGGATTGAATTATTTATTCTGCAAAAGTAAGCTTAATGTAACTATCTTTGGAAGCCAACTCATTCTCATATGGTTGTGCAGTTTGGTCATGCATGCTGTCTGCTCAATCCCACATTTAATGTTGCAAATGGCTCAAATAAATTATATTATTTGCATAAGAGCTAAACAAGATGCCAGAAGAAACAAAACCGAGGAGATATCTTGGTTTATCACATGCAAAAACTAGTTGTCTTTCTAAATTCAACCATGAAGGGACCTTAGATTCCTGAAAATGGGTTAACAAAGATACAGATGACGTCATTCATTGTCCAGTCTTGTCTCATGCATGAAGAGGCATATGTTCTGACCAGATTTTTCTCTTGTCTGATTTTGTGATTTGCAATACTTCTGCACCACCACTTCCTGGGGGGGAGCAGAGCTGTATGTAATAATGCATCCCACTGCATATATGAGTGATTACTCTTTAGGGAAAAAAGCAGTGCTAAACATGAAAAAGATATCACACCACAAACCATGCCATGTCCCACTAAGCGGGCAACTGGTGGAGTCTTTTGCTTGACTGCATGCATTAAAGGGTGGCTTAACAGTGCAAAAATTATTCTTCCTTGCACTTTCCATCCCAAGACTCGGATCAGCTGGCCCCAGCTCTGCCATCCCAGCAGCAGAGGTTACACTCAGCTGCTGCTGCTCCCCTGGGCTTCAGCCACTGAGCTGAGAGCTGTTTCAGCAGCCATGCCTCAGAGGAGAGGAGGAGGAGACCAGAGAGGATGTTTGAGAGGTGGAATAGGGTTGGCAGCCTAGATATGAATCAGTATTTCGCATCCTTATTTTCCTGTTCATTAGGTTCTGCAGCAATAGCAGCAATCTCTAGACTATACCTTGTGCCTCCTTATCTTTCACTTCTAATTTAGTGGGATCAGGGCAGAAAACCTCAAGGTATTAGTCAATGAGCTGAAACTAGTGAACAGTAAACACCAAGCTCAGAAAGAGTAATAGGGACAGTGTTTCCCAGCCCTGTCCCTCCAGCTCCCCATGTATTCTTCCTTTAAAATATATGGAAGCATGTTTTCTTTCATCACCTCCCTCTGATGGCCCCTGGTGCTGATATCACCTGCAGCATGTTTGGAGAATGCTTTTACTTTCTCACTTCTTAGCTGTGCAACAGAGCTGCAGCAAAAATAATTCTCTTCTGCTTTTGAAAACAACTTATTGTGAAGAATTTCTTGTTTAAATAATTCAGGATGTCAGCACTACTTCAGACAGGTGTACTGGTTGATGTTAACATTGGGAGTTTTCAGTGGGAGGTGAAGTATAATCCCAGGGAATTATGATTCAGAAACCAGAGGGTAGACACCAATCTCTTCTGAGCTGCTTTTTTTTTCTTCCTTCTATTTTTATTTTCTCTAAATAAAATTTGTACTGATTCTCAGCTATCTTGATCAGAGACCTACAGAAGCCAATTTTCCTGAGCACAGCTTGTTGTGGGACTGCAGTTTTATTCACAAGCAGCCAAGTTTTTCTACAATCTTACTGTTAAACCCCAGAAACCTGTCCGAGTGCTTGTACTCAGATCAAGTATTCAAGGCAGAAATTATTTCTAATTAGCTCTTGCTCCAATATCTCACTTCTCTTTGTCAAAAACCATCAAATTTTATCAAAATCAAGCACGTCTACAAACTTTTGACAGGATTTTCTGGGACCTGATTTCTGTTTTAAAATGAGACAAATCTCTCTTGGAATAAGTGGCATTTCAGAGTTCAGTTATTTCTTTGATATGTGAGCAACCCAGGCACATGTGTTTGTGTTAGGTCTACACTGGTGTAGGGCCTTTCTGGCTCATGTGCTTTTGGTGGAAACGAGGCTTTTTCACAAGATGTCAAAACACTAAAAAGTTGAAGGAAAAAACTTTCAAAACATTTTTGTGAATTTTTTTAGTTTTCATCCAGCACTGCCTGGGTCCTTCAGATGATTTTATTCTCTGAAAAGAAATTGCGTGACTATTTCTAGAGTTGCTTCTGGGCTTGATAACATAATTCACTCAGTTTAGCAGCAGTGCAAAAGTCTAAATTAACAAACCACTGTGCTCTGGTGCTAGAGCTAAATCAGCAAATAGTGTTTTCAGTGAAGCTTTGCTACTGTTTTTTCTCCAAGGTTTCTTTCATTGGCAGGGTGTCAGCAGGGGAAGGAGAGATATTCAATGAACAGATCAGACCACAGCTAAAATTCTACTGTGTTACAGTTTTGGAGGGCCTTTATTTCTCTCTGCCATGGGTGCTGGTCATTTCCATGAGAACTGAATTTCCTACAAAGATGCCAGTTTTAATTGTGCTTTTATCACATGTAAAAAATATGCAACTCAGCAATTAACTCTTCTCAAATGAAATACCTGTTTCAGTCACGTGTTGTCAGAGGATGGTTTACAACACCCACAGCAGCATTTTGGTGATGTTGAGAGCATGAGCATGTACTGAATACCCCCATGCAGAAGGCTGCAGCAAGAAAGGTGTTGGCACCACCTGGGGAAAGCTTTATGAAGCCCTGTTGGTTTTTCTTTTCTCATTAGGGCCAAAGACAGACACCTCCTGACTTGGATGGAGCAGAACACCTCTGGATTACCTCTCTTATTTGTTCCTGCTACTTTGTGGGTATAAAACAGCCAAACAGCCTGCTTGGGGTTTTATTTCTTGAGCTATTAAAATTTTCTGCTATTCAATTCTTATCTAGCTGAAAAATATTTTCATTAGGAATGTGCAGAAATTAGAGATTTGTCTTGTATGATGGGACAAGGAAACCACTGCCAAACTCTTCAACCCAAAGCTATGTGGTGAAGTCGAAAGTCTTCTACTGGCTCCTGTGCCATTTCAAGTGACAGCAGAATTTCAGCCATAACACTGAAGTAGTAGAATTTCCTTGAAGATTTCAATTACCTAAAAATAAAACCCAACAAATCAATGGATATTTCTGCTTAATTTATGCCAAAAGTTTAGATAGATACCCCATAAAGAAATTGTTCCAGAGTAAACCGGTATTACTTTCTTTTAAAGAACTATACAATTAAATAATGGATATGAAGGTCATTTTGATGGCTTTCAGAAGAAAGCTTTGCCTGACCAATTAGCCTGTTTATGCAACATCTTTCTCCTCTGGGCTGCAGTTTATCTCAAGCCACTTGGAGATTATAGCTGCCCAGAGCAACAGTCTGTGGGTTTTCTCACTTCTTTTATCTCCTTTCTTGAAATTGGGGAACTGCTTCCTTCAGCTGGCTCTGAATATGCATGAATGATGATTGGCACACATTTTTCAATGGAAAGGAGGAGGTTAGGAAAATATGACACAAGCTTTGGAGGGCGTAGCTCTTGTGGGCTGTGTGCTGCTATCCTCCTGTCTGTTTTTAGCTCAGTTCAGTGACAGTCCCTCGAGCAATGAAGCTTCTTACTTTTATAAAAATGAGAATATTTTTGTATCCCATCATTTAAAACATTTGACTTAGTCTTACATTATAATATTTTCCTTTTGTGTTGTCTATTTATATAATCTCTGGAAAAAAATGTTAAATTCTTGCCTGCTAGAAGCCCAACTGATAAAATAGTTTAGCTAGGGAATTTCAATATAGATTTTCTTTTAAAACAAATTGGATTTTCAATCTTTCTCTAGAGTGAGGAAATAATTCCTTATTATTCTATATACATGCTCTATAACATTAAAAAAAAAAATCTGTAGGCTACCATATTACGAGAAATTAACCCAAATGTGAGGGTGACAAGGCAAATGTGGTTGCTTTTGTCATAGATGCAGCTTATATGCCATTACATGCCATGACTCTACGACTGGTGAAGTTAAAGGAAATTATAATAATGGAGAAATGTTGCAGGAAGCCTTGAAAACAGGCAGGGCTTTTGGGCATGGATGAAGGAAACCGGAAGATAAACTTAAGCCAGTGTTTGGGGATTGCTAGTAAACAGCAGTTGTCTTACTCAAATGTTAATATTTTCTTCATCATACCAAGAATACACCATCTTTACTTGAAGCTCTGTTGGGACCCTTTGCTGTCTTTCATAGCAGCTTGCAAAATTGCAAGATTGAGTTCTTCACGCTACGTTGACATATTATGTGACTGTTTCTCAAATGGTAAAATTGAGACAGTCAGAAATTAGTGTCTGGCTCAGGCTATTTATTCATCCTGCAAGTGTTAAACCAGCATATACCTGTCAAATCTTCCAGGAAATTTAAGGTTCAGATTTTTAAAAAATCATAACTGCACTGAAATTCTGAAAGGCTGTTTTATTTTCCTAAAAGTAGATGGAAAATGACAAAGTTCTGAAATTTTAAGTGCTTATTTATATGCAGTGTTTTTAGTATACATTCCATTAATTTAATAGAGTATATTCTATATACAAGTGATAGCTGATGTGACTGACATTACCCAGACTCCTAAGGAATATTAAATCATGAGAATAAACTAATTTAGGAAGGGAAGAGTGAGTGACTGAAGCAGTTAGACACTGCAGTAAAGATTATGTGCATAGCAAGTAGTTCAGTTAACATATGAGCTCTGACATATCAGAATTTCTGCACAGATATCAGTTTGAGTTATGAAGTTATCAAGCACGATGGAGAAAAGACGGAAATAATTAATTGTTTCGCTTTAAGGAAAGCTGGGAAAACATGACAGCACTAGTGCCACATTACTTATTTAAGACATCAGAGGGGAAGTTAAACAAAGAAAGTTAAAAAAACAGAGTATTTTTCTACCTGCAGATTTGGTAATTTACTAAAGATGTTCAGAAGAACTGACCACAATGCTCTGAGTCAGCAACAAAGTTAAAAAATTCTGGTACTAATGATGCATATATGAGAGCTGGAAAATGCAGTGGGTCAGTACATTTTGTTTGNGACACACAGGAGGTGCAGTGAGTAAGATATCAGAGGGTGAAAATTTACTTGCGTCAGTGAGTATAATTTTATGAAGAATGGGACCTGTCACAAAAAAATCAGTGATACCTTGTCATGCAGAGATGACAATGCTGCCTGCTGACAGTATTTCAGTTTTTGTAAGGCTCTTGATTCAGTATCATGGTATTTGCATTTTTAACCATCCCGTGCTGCAATGGTTAGGTCCACTTATTAAGACTTGTAATTTGATGGGCCTTCTTAAAAATACAGTGGGTATTTTCTACATTGCTTAAACTCATTATTATAACCTCAGCTAGTTTTCTTTTAATAACAGAGCTTAATATTGAGGCCCCTGAGGCAGAGAAACAGAAACTTCAAAAACTTGGAGTCTTTCTGCATTAATCAACATTTTTTGAAAGCCTGATGCTGATGGATTATATTTTATATAAATTTGTAATTAAAAATAAAGGGAAAAATTTTAAGTTTTTGCAACATTACAATATTAAGTTAGATAATATTGATATTATATAACTGGTAATAGGTATTGGAGATTTCATGGAAATCAGTTCTTAGTTTCAGTTCTGCATTCTGGTCAAAATTTCCTATTAGATATGAAGTCAACCAGATATCTTAAGCAAAGACTTGCTCACGACTTTCTTCTATTTGCCCAAATATCTGTTATATTGACTTACCTTTCGTCGCAAACTGCAAGAGTTGACATTTGGATGTACTCTCTCAAGTGAACACTCTTAACATCCTTGGTGTGGTGACACAAGTGGTTTGACTGTGAATGGAGGAAAAGCAGTACAGAGAACATCCTTCCCTTCATTACAGGAAATCGCAGAGGCCAGTAAGTGACACTGAGTGCTTGAATCCTGGTGTTGTCCCACACACTGAAGCACTGCTTGGGAACCCAGATGGTCAAGTATTCACAAAAACCTTGCAAGTTTCTGGCCTAAGATTGAGAGTGAGGTAATAAAATGGAAACATACTTTATATGACTTGTTAACAGGTTGAGACACATTCATTTGTAGGATACTGCTCTGTATATTTTTCTGAAGAAAACATTGATCAGTGTAGAAAAAACAGTTTTTTTCTCAGCATTTTCTATGCAACAGTAGCTTGTTGCATTCTTTTTCTCCATGCATCAATCATCTTAGAATATTTTTATTTTACATCCATACTATGTGTGTTTAGGAACTGCATAACAAATGATCAGTATAGGTTCTTGTTTATAGTACACCAGCTGGCAGGATTTATAAAGGTCTGCCTGATCCGTGTTGATTTGTAAAACAGTGACTTTACTCTGTCACGCTGCTTAGTCTTCAAGGTGTTACTATCATATGTGAAAGGAAAAAACAGATTTCAGGATAGTGACATGCTTCAGTAATATATCTGTTATTTAATTGTTTGGTATTCTAAATAGCCTTTTTACTGACAAGTTTTAAGATTTAATTCAGAAACCCCTTGCGGACCACCATAGATTCATAAATGAACATGGTCCTGAAGAACAACATTAGGAAGATACTGGCAAACGCGACAGCTTTTCATAAAATTGAACAAGAACACTGTACCAACATTTTCTATCGGTGATATAAGAATCTGTTGGGCTTATCCTTTGCTCACTGAAAGCGTAAAGTTTCAACAGCACTAGCTAATGTGCTTCAGAGATTTCTTAAATGCAAAATGTCATCTCTGATGGTCAAACTTCAGAGAGGAAAGATTTATTAAAATCTTTTGAGTGAATCACTAAGGAAAATCTCTGATTATGTCCACAGTAATGCAAGCATGGTTATTTACCTCCTCTTGCTTTCTTTTGCTGTTCATTTCTAGTGTTTGGCAAACATCTGAAATAATTTGGATAAATAAATTTGGATAAGTTGGGAAATGTCATCTTGGTCACCCTGGAGCTTACAATCTGGAGCTCCTTGAGGGAGTGCATGCACTGAAAGAAGCAGGAAACTCTCTTAAGCCAGGTCCAGCCTGCCCCAGCTACTCCCAGAGTGGCTTGTGTCAGCTGCCTGCCTACCTCTGGCATGCTTTTTTGAAATGTTTGAGTCAGTCAGAGGGTGAGAGAAATAAGTGACTCACGAATCTCACCTCCAGCACAGTCCTTTTGAGAGGTTAGGGCATCCTGGTATCATCCACAGCCCCCGAGGCTGAGACAGGCATCTTTTGGCCTCTGTTCTCCAAACATTCATGTATTTTAACTTGCAGAGATCTTTCAGGAGATGATTCTAGTTAGTAGACTCAGATGCTGTATGAAGATGCAGATATTTATCTATTTTAAAGGCATGATGTAATAACAATTGAATTCCAGAATGCAGTTCTATTTTAAAATACTCAGTGATAAATTCTGAATTTCTTTGGAATATGTAGATTCTTCATATGATTTTTAAAACTTGTACTTTGTAAGGATCTTTTTTTTTTTCCTTAGGATGCAAATAATGTACAAAACTAACGAACAATATATGTATAAATAAAATAACCCAACCCTGTTAAAATGTGTGTCTTTAAAATATTTCTAGAAAGAGTTAGCAGTGAATATTCTCCTGGAATTCAGTACTAATCATTAAGTTAGAAAAAATGTCTACGACTTGCAACGAGGTGTAGCCTATTTGTAACACCTGTTTGGCAGAAGAGGCTAGCACAGTAAAGTTCCCTCAGAGTATAATATGCCTGAGGGGGTTTTTACTTTGGAAAAAAATGTGGGAAGGATGCTCTGTTTCAACAGGTCCACTCCTTGCTTATATTCAGGACCTCACCTGCTCACTTGACCAAAAAACTAATCTATATTTTTACTCTGTTTTCTACACTTGAAAGGGATTGAAATGAATTCTAGTTCACCTTACACATCACCAGAATAGCTCTTCAAATAGTGCCTGTTATTTCTGAGTAAAAACAGTGTTATTGTGCACAGGGTTTGTGGTCCATCCAGTCCAAATTGCATTGCTACTAAAAGCTGAACAACTGATCCACTATGTCTTAACCATAAGGATTTATAGTATCTTCTTCCTTCCACTACTGACATTTGTGGCAGAGAAAATTTACCCACTCCAAAATTCTGAATTCATCCTTTGCACCTGTATTTAAGGGATTTAATGTCTGCAAGCTGGAAAGCCAACATTAGCTTGGTTACTGTGGTAACAGACTCATTTTCAGCAGCCTGTAATGAATGCTGCTAGAAGCAGCACTGCTATTCTTGAATTTTATTTATGTAAATGTGTTTTAAACACCTTTCTCCCATATCATATCTCCTGCTAATAATCTCCAAGTATGAAGGTACTGGTATTTGAGGCTTTCTCATGAAGTTCAGGTTTCAGTGTGATGGTGCATTTGGGTAAAGTAAACTCAGATGCTTTTGCAGAAGTCTGGCCTATCACCCCAGTTAATACCATACTGAAAGTCTACCCTCAGAATTGGGTGCCTCAGTGAAGCTTCGCTCTGCTTGTCTGTTTAACAAAACCTTCTAATTAAAAAACACTATGGCCTCTTGGTTTTTATCCACATTTTTTGAGAGACCGGAGGAATCTGCCCATCAATGCCTTTGAAACTGGATGTATATCTCAGTTTAATAATTATGTTGGAGATGCTAACATTGTTCCCTGGATTTCTTGTAAAACAATAAACCTTTTTAAATCACATCACAAAAAGCCCAAACAAAAAACCCAAAAAATGTATTAAAAGGATTGCTCATCATTTATAAATCTGCCAGGACATTTATGGGATGCTTTTGTTTTCACTCTCAGTGCTTGGCTCTCTTTGGAGTTAAGTTTTCACAAATATATTATTTTCACGCATTGATCCATTTGGAAAATGTAGGATTACAAAGGCTTGCTGGGCTGCTCTTTGTTCTGTCTGTTGACCTCTCTGCTTTGGATCCATTTCCCTGTCTGCTTCTTTTCCGTAAAGGGAAGATGGTCTTAACATGATGGAAGATGGTCTTTTCCCATTTCAGTGTTTCCCTCTACCCTGTGCATGATGTTGCTGGTTTTTTTCTAAGTTCACTTATGCCAAAACCTAGAGACAACATTCTGTAGGCATAACCACCTTGAAACAAGAACCAAATATGTTAGTAACAAGAGAAAAAATTAGTACAACACTTAAAACAGGATAAAAAATAATTTATAATATTTTTTGACCATTACACTACTATTTGTTGGCCTTTCTTAGACTAACTTATTTTCACTACAGGACAGCTGAATAAGGAAAATAAAACCAGCATAATTGTCAGTGACATAATTGCTTTTCAATATGGGAACAAACCTTAAGGGATTATACAAAGATTACAGAAAGTTAATTATAAGAGCATGATGTACGAATGAAATAAAGATGCCTGCATTAAATTAGTTCGTTGCTCAGAAGAACTTTGGAGGATGTTGCCTACCCTGTGACCAGTAACTTCTCCACAAACTCAGAATGACGCAAGCCTGGCCCTTGGGAGGGCTGGTATGATGGCTCACCACAATTACTCAACCTTTAAATGACAAACCTACCAGCAGTGCTAGCAGTACCACTATGTTTTCCCCACCTGCTGTGAAAAATGCTTTCTATAACTTGGAAAGATTATCACAGAAGTATTTCTCCCTTGTATAAGTACGTTGTCTCCTCTGACTGCACCTGAAAACAAGCTATAAGAAGGTATATAAGACAGAAATGTTTGAATTTGAGCACAGGGGTCTCCAGGGCCAACCCCAGCTCACCTTCTGTCTTTCACACTGCAGTACTTCTCTCAGAGTTTTTAAGTCCAGTAAGAGGGAGGGACCAAAGCAGCAATGGCTGTATCAGAGTACTGCTTATCATCACAGTATGATACTCACTAAATTCAGGTTTTCTATTCAGTACAGAGATGGGTTTTTCACTCTCTTGCTTCTCTCCTGGAAATCTCTAGTAACATTTCTTCCCACTTGCTGCTCCACTTAAGAGTTAATAATGTGCTAGTTTTACCAGAAACATGCAGGACATTCAAACAAAATTGAGCCCCTTTTTTTTATTCTGGAATCATAGTCTATACTTTAAAGCACTGCTAGACGTTTTTTAGAAACGAGGATCAGACACCTTATTCTGTAATAGCATCTCACTATCTGTCCTCTGAGATTCACATTTTAAATTTTCTAGTTGAAAGGCAAATATACTTACCAAATAGTCTTCTTCTTATATGGGAGGATTTTTAGCTAATCCTAAAGCAACAAACTGTCAAAAATTTCTCACCTGCTTAATGCTGTGCTGCAGCATGTGTGGATTAAGAAGGCTAAACTGCTGTTATGTTCATCTTATTTTCCAGAAGGTGATGCTTGCTGGAAGCAAGCACACAAGTGCAGTGATTTGGCATGGCTGGCACTGCAGCACACAGGGTTCATCAAAGAGAGAATGATCTGTGGTAGCTCCTGTGCCCCTACAGTAGTGCTCGTACGCATGCTCTACAAAGTACCATTGCCAACCGGCTCTAACAACTTTTAAAATTCCTGGAATAGTGTACAAGGATCTGTTTTTATATTTACAGCAGAGAAATGATGGATGTCAGCCCTAGAGGGCTAGCAAAGCTCTGTGATAAATTGCTGGTGAGAGCAGAGGCCTAACAGGGATTTCATGTGCATATGGAGAGCAGCAGAAAAAGCATCAGCAGTACTTTCACTTGGAGGGATCAGTGAAAAGACACAGGGTGAACAGATGTCTCTGGCTTCTGCAGGCTTTTGCTAAGGTCTTCAGTCGGACTGTTCGGGACTGAATCTGCTCAGAGAGCTTGGCACAAAGCAGCCTGTGCCAGAGCGAGCCTGTGCTTGCTCTGCTTGTGCTTCATCACTGGCCAGGAGGGACCAAGTCCTGCCTGACAGGGGGCACCAGGAGCTACAGCTTCTGTCTCTCTGCTGTTCCAATTCATTTTTGTTTCACTGATGATGCTGTTGTCTGCGCTCATGACACAGATTGCATAAAGCTGTGATTGAATCATGGGAGATGTTTTCCCATGCCCGGAAATGGAGAGGCTGGAGCAGGGCAGACTCCAGGGCAATATCAGCGCTTCTTAATTGAGGCTAGTTTTGGTTCACATTAAAAATTTTGAATTTTGTTAGGAGACAGAAGACAGTCTAATCCTGTTCTGCTGCTTTCATGGCCTTGCCAGACTGCTTTGTATTGCACACAAAAAGCTAAAATCCTGTATTTAACGTGTGATTCCTCAGATAAACGATCTGAAAGCACACTACTGAAAAGTTGAATAGAAGGTGAGGTTCATGTTGTAAATTATGCTGTTCTTCTACTCAAAACAGAGATTTCGATCACGATGTGAAGGGAATAGGGAGTTGTTGAAATATTCTGAAACATTTTAAATTTGTAACAATCTTAAAAATACTGTGCTTTAGGGAGTATAAATATCTGGGGGGATAATGAAAATGTTGGCGGTAAAAGTGTTTGAAAATTATGAATTTGAGTACAATCTTGTGCTTAGTTACGGGAGTTTATGATGTGATTAATATGATCCTGATGTGGAATTGGGATAGGGAAAAGAAAATAATGATACTTCTCTTTACATGTGTCCATTAACAGAATATTTATTTATTCCTATTAGTAGGCTATCTCTATTTGCCTCCTTCCATCCACAGAAAACTACTTCTGGGAAAAATTAAAAGCATTTGGCTTCCCCTTGTGTGTTGTTTAGCAATAAATTAATTTTTCCAATACCTGTGTCAGTTAACTATTTTAAGTTCAAAGCCAAAGCTCAGTCAAAGCATCTCAGCTTATTTTCTTCAAGAAGAGAATTAAAGGGGAGTTTGTTTCCTTGCTAATAAACTAGAAAAGAAATTGTAGCTGTTTTCTCATTTCAGATCCCCAAGTCACTTCTGAGAATGAAATAATTTGATAGCACTGGTATAATGACCAAGGGAAAATTTGATAGTTTTGCGGAGGTTTCTTTGGGTCATTGATAGCAAGAGGGCATGGAGTCTGGTATTTTTGTTGGGTTTTGTTTGTTTGCTGTTTTTTTTTTTTCTAGCTTATTTTTAACTAGTATTGATAGAATCTGCTTAGCACTGAAATCTGTTTTTGCCACTGCTGTGAGTATCAGGATGACCCCACTCAGGATTGGCCTGTACAAATCTTACAGCATCTCTTGCAGTCATGTCTCCAGTTGCATACTGTGAATAGATATCCATGTAGACCTCCTTCTGCTTTAATATGTCTCTGTGACATGATTTATTCTTAAGCACCCTTGCTTTAAGAAAGTGGTCTTGGGTGACCATTGGTCACCACTCCTCCCAAAAAGAAGAACCAGCAGTGAATCCTTCAGGACTACCTAGCTAGGCACATTTAATATGTGGGGCACTGTATCACAAGAGCCAGGTTGAGTTCCACTGCGAGACTGTGAGGCACTGGGACATGCTCACAGCTTCTGGACAGAGATGGAGGAGTAGGAGGAGTAGCCGTAGAGTTCCTAATGACATATTGCAGAACCAGTGCAGTGTAAAAGCTACAATTACTTCTGTGTACTGGTAAGAAATCCTTATGAGTATTTGCTTCCTGCAACATCCAGAGCCTTCTGTCTTCAGTGACATATCTGTTGTCCTGGCTTCTGAGGGTCACGTGAAACTTCCTTTAATGGACACCAAAGCATTTCATAGCCCAGCAGAATGAATTGTGCAGGCCAGCAGAGTTTTCTCATGAAACCTTGTTGTGTTACAGAAGCCTGTGGCGTAACTAATACCAGCCCATTGCAAGTTGCAGGAACAGCTGTAATATTTAAATTCAAATACTACTTGATGTCAAATTTTCGAGGGAATTAAAAAAGTTGCCATCTTTCAATGTTAAGTTTCTTGTATTTCTCTCTTTTCATGGTGAAGAATGCCATCATAGTAACACAGAACCATCGTGCTTTTTATTTAGACAGCTGAGAGCACAAATTTGTCAGCAATGAGAATAAACGTTAAAGTGTCAGGCCTCCACTGCAAAAACTGACCACTGAAAAAAAAGAGACATTTTATTTTTTTATGGTTAAGCCTTTTTTCACCCCAATTCCAAGTTTTCTTGTGATAAAGCAGTATGTATTTATAAGGCAGTAATAATCCTCTACTTAATGGCACGGTATACTTGAAGAAAAAGATAATTTATTATTAATACATTTTCTAATGAGCTGTATTCCATGGGGAAATTGAGTCTAGAAATGTGAACGATTGATAAAAGACTGTTGCATTTTCTCTACCAAAAAAGAAAAATGAAATATGTATGTAAAAGGCAAAAAAATGGGACTGGTTTAAAAATAGGGTGATTTTTGTTCAAAGGCATTTGCTTCCTCCCTCTGCTGTTTATTTTATTTTAGAATGTGTTCCACAGTTTTCACCCTCACCTTCTGGAACTTGTACATCTCTTTAAAGCAAATTGTTGTAAAGCATATTTAGTGTTTCGGGTATTAATACCAAGCTACATTATTCATTGAAATATCTACTAGCATCCAGTAAGTGATTTAAAGGAATACTAACTCAAATCTGCTCATTTCAAAATTACACCCGTTTTACATTTCAAGTGCCTCAGTGTATAGAATATTGATCAGGTTTTGTCATCTTGGGAGGGTTACTGGAGGGTTTTTTGTTCGTTGTCTTTTGTTCAGAGAGAAGGGAAACATCTGTGGCCAAACAATCGGGGGGAACTGCAAAGCTCTCCATTTGCAGACTGTTCTCTAAAGCTTATTTGGATGTGTTTGGATCCTTCCACTACTGGTTTTGGTTCAGCATGCTTGCCAATGGAATGTACACATGGCAGTGTCCAGCTCATGCTTTACCACTGTTACTTGTATTCTTTGTCAGCGGGGTTTTTTATATTTCATTATTTCTATTGAGCTGACTTGGTCTGTTTTGCTAAAAGCAACACTGACTTTTGCTGTTCTAAAGCAAATATCTCTTGTGAACAGGCTCCTGATGGACCTTAAAATACACTGGCATATGATCAGCTGCAGGACTCTCATTGCTGGCTGTGGGAGCATGATTGTCCTTTGTGCATGCGCCTCATGCTTCCTGGTTCCTTGTGCTGAGAGGAGGCAGGAGAGGCAAGCTGAGGTCCTCTGTGCTTCCCTCTCGCCACTCATGGCACCCAGGCTCATGCCACATAGCACAGTGATGGCTTCTGCGGAGACCAGAGCTGTGCTCGCTTTTTTTCCTAGATGGGAATTTGCTGTTTGGGATTGATTATCTTAATTATATTGATATGGTCATCTAATGACACGTATGTAGGCAGCAACATGTAGCATGTTCAAATTTACTTGTTCAAACCTAATGTCCATCCAACTCTGTTTGCCATCACTCAATAATAGATTTTTGGGAAACCATAAGAACAGGGTGACCAGGTAGGGATGCTTTTTCCAGAAAGTAGTTTTCCAGTAACAGAAAGCAGGATCTTCCTGAGTCAGAGGCAGTATATTTTTATTAATTTGACTCAGAAATTTTGCCTGAGAACTGATCTAATTAATTTTCAAGTCTGTTTATGCCTTGATTAATCTACAGTATTCAGTGACAAAGAGCTTGACCCTGAGATTTTGTTTCTTTCATGCCTGCCTTCTCACAGCTTCAGCTGGTGTCAGAGTTCTCATGCACTTGTTCTCTTTATATGGCACTCTTTATATGATCTCTATGGCACTTCTGTGTTTACGGAAAACTCTTATGCTCCCCAGCCACAGCAGTATTGCTCTCGATGCTGATCCTAGTTTATGCAACACTTCTAGGCAAAACAATTAAAGTGCTGATTTTTTTCTAGCATTTCCCAGTATTTTTCAACAGAAACTATTCTGAACTTTTACCTAAAATCCAAAATGTGTTTTGGGAATGGAAGCAACCAATGCCTGAGTTTGGTGAATTTTTTTTTCCTTTCCTGTATCAACTGTTTCCTGGATCTGACTAATGCTTTCTGCATTTTCTTTAAAAGAAAAAACACAAACATCAGCGTATTCCACCACCAACCCGACCCAACCTGCCCCCTCTGCACCCCTCCCTGAAAAAAAGAAAACTATCATCTATTCCCACCAAATCTTCCTAAAATTCATTTTCCTTGCATGTGACCTAAATTTTTGGCCGCATCGTTAGGAAAAAATAAAATATTGGCTTTACTTTTATAGTTCTACACGTATGTATGAGAGTGCATGAATAATAACAATTTTTTCAGCAGTTGCTATGGAAAACAGTTTTGTGTGGTGAATCATACTTTGACTTTTGTTGAATAAAGTCATCCTACTTATTTTATAATAATTTTAATTACAAGTATTTGTTGAAAATTAAAATGGTAAGAAGTAGGATGTGTGTTTAAGTGAATACAGTTTAAAGAAGATGCTATTTTTGTTGTCCACTGGATGATGTGTAGCATTTTTAATGCCACTCCATAAAAGAAAAGATATCACAGTATCAGAGAATAGGAGGTTAGAAGGGACCTTATGGATCATGTGGTCCAAATTTCTTGGTGAAAGCACAGTCTTGGCAAGATGTTCCAGTACTTGTCTGGGCAAATCTGAAAAGTGCTCAATGCTGGGGAATCCACCACTTCCCTAGGGAAACTATTCCAATGGCTGGCTGTTCTCAATGTCAAAAGTGTTCCTC
Organism: Dryoscopus gambensis; assembly: GCA_013389985.1. NCBI lineage: Eukaryota > Metazoa > Chordata > Aves > Passeriformes > Malaconotidae > Dryoscopus > Dryoscopus gambensis. Next base: position 25,165 of record WEIT01021813.1, read on the forward strand.
TTCTGTCCAATTGGAATCTCCCCAGGGGTATAAATACCCATTCTCCCTCAGCTTTTCCATGTGACTATTCGTAAAAGGGGAGTCTCTACCTTTGTCTTAGTCACCCATTAAATAATGAAACATGATAATAAGGTCTCCCCTAAGCATTCCTTTGTCAAGGCTGAACAACCCCAGTTCTCCAAGCCTTTCATCCTATGGCAGGCTTCCCAGTCCTCTAATCGCCCTTGATATAAAACCCTTTGAAGCATAAGTGGTATGTAGGAAGTGTTGGGAGGGGTGGTTTCCCTGTCCATAGGACATGTCAGAATTTAAATGCATTCTCTTCTGCAGCAGGGCTAAATGATTGGAGATGAGCTCACAGGCACGTGCATGTGTTTCAGAATAGCTAATCACCCAGTTAAGACATAACTGCAATTTGTTTGCCGTTTTACTATATTTAGTCATTGGACCAAAAAAAGCCTGATAATCAATATTCACTGGGGTATGGAGACCAAGGTTAAAAGCTTTTGCAGCCAGTGGATCTTAAATGGGGTCTCCATATACAAAGTGTTGCACTTACTGGGGATGTGATTCAAATAATACTTCTCCAGTATGCCTTTCCCCCCCTTTTTTTTTCTTTCCTCTTTCCACTAAAAAAAAACCAAAAAAAACCCCCCAAAATCCATTCTTGTGAAAAGTGACAAATATATTCCAGCCAAATATTTAGATTTGGCAAATGGTTATTTTGACATCTTTTCACATCTGCTTCATCTCTCTCTCTCTTTTCTTTTAAATTTAGTTTTAAAAAGACAGTATCACCCTGCGCTTCATGAAGAAATTGCTGATAGGCTGCTTTTAGACCACTAAGTGAAACACGCATGTTGTAGGAGAAAGCTCCTAATTTCAATTAACATTTCTGAACAGGAACTAAAATAGCTTAAATAAAAACAGTAATAAGGAGTGGAAGGATGTCATAGCAGACTAGTGTTTCACAAGTCAATTTATGGTAAATAAACATTTAAGTCTTTATTAATTATTTTTTTGTTCCCCATTTGCTCTCTTTGCTGATTTTAGCGTGAAATCTGACATATGTAACCATCAGAGAAAGGACAAAAAAGACAGAATCTGACATAGCCATCTTCACACCTATTCCTTCCCCTGTATACGCTTTTTCTTTACTGAAGTTGTTTCATGAAAACCTTGACATTTGCGGCTGGAATAAAATATAAGAACTTTTAAAAGAAGGTCGTGTTCATTTTGGCCTGTTAATTCTTTTTTTACTCATGTATGTTATAACAAATTTAGTAAGTAATTGGTCATTATGCACATGGGAAGTTTAAATTGCCCTTATACATGCACATGAGTATGATGCCTTTTCCTGGGCTTAGAATTAAAAGCCAGTCATGGTTAGAGGGGGAAAAGGGTTTTACCTAGGTATTTATTTAAGGATCCTTAGATGCATCGCATCCAGGAAGGATGCACCCCCCAGAATACACATCCGAAAGTGCCCCACCGGAGGAGAA
>WEIT01021832.1:1846-32803 GCA_013389985.1 Dryoscopus gambensis
TTCAACTTTTGGTCAGCCCTGAAGTGCTGAGGCAACTGGACCAGATGATCATTGTTGGTCCCTTCCAACTGAAATGTTCTGTTCTGTTCTATTCTATTCTATTCTATTCTATTCTATTCTATTCTATTCCCTTTCTTCAGGTTCAGCATAGGTTGCTGTCAGAAGGAAGCCACCACTTAAGTTATTCGCTTACCCGCTTTCCTCTGGGGTAAGAGTAAGCAGTCACAAAGTCTTAGCTATTCTTTCACCCCAGGTTCCAAGCTGCCTCAGGTAACCTGCAAAAAGGAAAGGGATCCTTGCTCCACTCCACTCAGACATAGTTCAAGTCACAATCTAGAGACAGTTCCTTAGGTACCAGTCTTTAAAGGATATCACAAAACATCCATTGCTGAAGAAAGACATCTGCATCCTCTGGATTATGTAAAACAAACATCTGGCAGCCATGGCTTCCTGCTGTTGTATGTAGTAAATGGAAGTCTCAGCTCCCACAACTGTCATTTGGCTTCAACAAGCACTATGACTCCCCTTTTGTGAGAAATGAAGAATAATCTGGCTAAATCCCAGTTTCAGAGCTAGCAAACACCAAAGGTCCAGTCCCTCCTGCTGTTGTTAAAAGCTGGCTTCCCACTTCCATGGATTAACAAAGTATGCAGACACTCTTAGGAACTGAAAAATCAGCAGACTCTTGCTTTGCAAGCTCCATCAGAAATGAGTAAAGCTGCTCCCCATTTCACCACCATAACCAGCAATTTTCAAAGCTCTGGAGCAACAGTGATATTAATATTAAGCAAACTTTCGATTCTCATCTTTGAATCTTGATGCATGTCGAGTGAAGTGGGGTCTTCAGCAAACTCTGGCCTAAATTATTTCTAGGCAAATAAATACTCAAACATCCTATAATAATAAGCTAAATCCAGAGTGCTAGCACCCAATAAAAGCAATGAAAAAGGCATCGGTGTCTGCAAGAGCTTTCTGGAGTCCCAGCGCTCTCAGAGAAGAATATGGCCCTGCTTCACTCTGTATTCCCGTAATCATTCCCATACCAGAAGTCCCTGCTGAGGCTGTAACAATGCACACTGTATATACTGCCCTTCCATTGTCTCTTTCGCCTTTGCCTAAGGAAAATACACTGATTCTGCTGACAGTAAAGGCTCTGTAGCCACAGAACTGAAAACTAGATTTTTCTCCAACACAAACAAAACTAAGTTAAAAGGGAGAGAAAACACATAGGGGAACAGTGTCTGTATCTCAGTAGAGCTATATCCTTTTTCATCTCAACTGTGCTCTGAGAGATGAAAACAGAGGTAACACAGGCAATGATTACAGAGCCCCTTTTAAAACGAGGGTTGCAGAGACCCTCCGAAAGTTTCTTTCCTGCTTTATGTGTAAAACCCCAAAATGAAACCTGTATCTCTACTTTCTACAAGAGAAGTATCTTACTTATCTTATTACCTCAGGTTCCTTCAAGCTTCAAGAGGAAAAACTTCCTGGTTTCATAATTAGCAGCATTCAGGCAGAAAGTGGTCATGGAGTGACCTGTGAATTGCATACAATCATTTGTACCATTTTGAGACCTCTCAATAATTGGGTTATGGCTTGAAGAACCCATCTTCTACTAAAACAGCTGTCCCTGCTGATCACTAAATTTTCCACCTTAAAGCAGCCTTTCTGTATTTTTCCTGTAAATCCAGGTACTCCGTGTAGTATTCTGTAGGGGCTATCAAACTAATACGACTACAGGAAGGATCACAAGATTTGGTTTTTCTCTATCTCCCAAAGTACACATCCATCTCCCCCCACTAGACTTCAAGAAAGTTTTTATCAATATATTTATTATTTGGTCACATTTATATGCCTACATACTTAATGGCAGCAGAATGAACAGAACTCTGGTAGCCAGATCTGCTACTACAAAAGAGCAGAATAAGTCAGATGCAGCAGCTGAGGCAGTAGGGTGATTAGTGGAGGTAGAACTGGGCTCACTTATTATACAAGTTTGCCTTTGACATTTCTCAGTGTACAGTCTGTCTCTTAAGATCAAAATTTGGTGATCTACTGCAACAATGACAATAAAGACCCTGTTACTGCTGTTGAATCAATGGGCTTTGCACTGTATGTACAGTACAAAATACATGCAATAAGCCTGGCAGCTGCTAAACTCATTGATATATAACACCAGTCCCAAAATAGTGATATTTCACTTCTGGAGCTTTATAAATTGTTAAAGAAATAAAATCTGCCTTTGGGAAATAATGTTTCTCTATGTATCATCGAATCCATTCCCTTCCTGCTCCCCTCCCTCCGAGATTAAAACAAATAGTGCTGAAGCTATAAATCATCCCTATTGGCACTGGAAAGCCCTCAGAGATGTTCTTTTTGTGCCATTTCAGTAGACAGAAAGTCTAATGTACAGAGAGGTGATGTTGCTTTTTTTTTTTGTAAGTAGAGAGTCAGAAAAACATGTCCCTCCTTGATCTCCTAAATGTACATCAATATTTCTTCAGTCCAATTAAAGTCCTTGCACACGCTCCAAGTGGTTTCAGTGAAAATCACTGGGAAATGGAGCATGCCTGGGAATTTTTACCATCATTGTCTTGTGTAGAGCGGTGCATCTTGAAACACCATTTAAACACTGTAAGCAATGCCAGTAATAGGACTGAGTCAGTCACTCTGTCCTGAAATAAATATGGTTTTGAAAACTCATTTGTAGAAATTCAACCTCCATTGCTTGTTTTTCAATGAGCACAGTCTCCCAGTCTATAACTGGATAAGTAATGATCCAAGAACTGGATTCGTATGATGAAAATTCAAGTAGACTATTTCAGTAGTTTACTTAAAATTGCTTTTCTCCTATTATTCCTGAGGGTAAACTACTTTCCTAGACTTTGGTCCTGTTTTGTTGCAAATGTTGATCAAGCATTTCTGAAACATCCACCCACTTCCATTTTTCAGTAACGCAAACTGTCTTTTTTTCACCCACCCATCACTTCTTTGGTCTCATTTCCTTTGCTTTCACTTCAAGAAATAGGGAAAACTGGAAGATTTTGTTAGAGCTTCTGAGCTTGGTAAACATGAGCTTTACATTAGAACTTCCATCAGTTACAGCAAATTCATAACCAAAAAGAGACAGCCTTTACTCCTCCCTCTTTTTTTTCTCCCTCACTGCCAGAGGGGAAAAAAAAAAACTAGGACAAAACTAATGTTTTCTAGTAACAGATCAGAAAGCTAATTTACTCATGAAAGCAAGTAAAATAACTGTGTAGGCTTCACCTTTTGCACTTTTAACTGTGCACAGTGCAATCAAAGCAGAATTCCCAGCCACACTGCGTTCCTTTCTACTGCAATTGCTCTCCTCAATGGAGAGTCACCTTTAGAGGAAATGCTAAAGCATGAATGGTGTAGATCCACCTCAGCACACCACTGCAACATTCGAAACACCCCTTGACACCCTCAGGCACAAATACAAGTATTTAAAATTAGCTGATAGGAGTCTGAGTCCTTCTTGCTTAAGTGAGCACATGGAGAGCCCATCAGTAACCAAGGCATTAGTGCATGTGTCCAGTTAAGAGCATGGAAGCATTTTTGCAGCATTGGAACTTCAGAGAGGGCAAGAGACCCTGTTTTATCACAGCAAATTGTATCACTTTGATCTTAGGCATATTTAGGCCTTTGTAAGCTTTGTCTACTAATCTCTGGTTTAGTAGGCATGAGCTGGATTCCTATTCCTACGTCAGCTGAGGCAAGCACAGTCTCTGCAGAGCAGGTCTGAGAGCATGTGAGAGCCCAGGAAGATGTGGGGGAGCTCTGTGGTCACATACGTGTTTTATTCTCCAACCGAACATCTTTCACAAGCGCTCAGTCCATACACAGGCACATCCCAAGCCTGCCCTTGTCTCTGAACTCCCTTCCCTCCTGCTGACAAAGGTACCTGGAAATAATTTTTGCTGAGAAGTTTGAGCTTTGGTTTACTCTGCACTTGTCCCCATATTGAATTAGCATCTGCAGCCATCATATAATACAGGTACAGACCTCATCCAAGCAAGGCCGATCGTAGATCGTATCACATCATCTGGCCTGGCATTTGTCTGTCACGATGGGGCAGGGAATGTGATACCAAGCTGACAAAAAGCAGCACACGGCCCTGCCTGGAGAGCCCCTTTGTTCATCTAAGCCTCCCCTGCTGCTTTTGTAACTCCAAACGGATTTCTGATTCCCTATCTCCTGGCCTTTTCAAGCCAAATGGTTTGGTCAGATCACAAGGCAGCAGGTGCTGCTCAGCTCAACATTTGCACCTTCCAATCCAAACACACCTCTCCCCACCGACCCTTAAAATCAATCAAAGGGACTTATCAGTTTGTTTTAAGCTTTGATGTTTGTCTGGGGTTTGTTTATCTAGCAGTTTATTCCTGGGAGTATGTTCTTGACATCTTGGAGTAGGTGGTAATTAGCAACAAGGAAGAAGGGCTGAGATAAGAAGTGGAATTTGAAAGTGGTGATACTTGGTGAGGCAGCTGTGCCATATCCCCTCCTGCTTTCACCTCAGCCACTGAGGCGAGCCAGAGACAGCAAAAGGGTGAACAGCAGCCACCCTGCCCTTTCAACAAACACTGCCTGGCTGTATTGTGCTGCCTGGTGTGTGCCTCTGTGGAGGAGGAGCACATGAGGGGGTCTATTTGGCCCCCTTGACACGTTGCTGCCTCCTCTGCTTCACATGCACTCCTGAAACTGCCTCTGAACAGCCTTTTTTTTGTTTGTTTGTTTGTCTGAACAAACTTTCTACCTGTTGGCTTTGCTGCAAGAGAAATTTGCTTATAAGAAGGCATGAGGATCAGGTCTTGCCATCATGTGACTGCCTATAGTTCTTCTGTCTTCTACTAAGCAGCATAGTAGACTAAAGATGACTCAATTGCTTCTTTTACAGGAAGAATAAATGCTGTTGCATCTCTGCATTTATGGTATCCACTATACCCACATGCAGGGGCTTATGTGTGGGTGGGAGGTAAAGAAGCACACACATAGCCACGCACGGTATGGACCGTCTGGTGTATTCACCCTGACATAGGCTAACTCCAATCAGCAGCTAAGCCCCGTGCAGCCACTTGCTCACTCCTCCCACCCCCCATGGGATGGGGAGGAAAATCAAGCTAAAAAAGGTAAAACTGATGAGTTGAGATAAGAACAGCTTAGTAATTGGAATATTATAATAGTACTGACAAGTAGAGAGAGAAAGGAGTAAAACCCAAGAGAAAGAAGTGATGCATGACATAACCATTCACCCCCTCACTGACCGAAGCCCAGCCTGTTCCCTGACCAGAGGCTCCCAGTCAATACCTTCCAGTCAATACACTGGTCACTATGTTCTGTGGCATGGAATACCCCTTTGGCCAGTTCAGGTCAGCTGTCCTGGCCGTGCTCCGTCCTGGCTTCTTGTGCACCTGCTCACAGGCAGAGCATGGAACCTGAAAAGTCCTTGATTTAGAGTAAGCACTGCTTAGCAACAAGCAAAACATCAGTGTGATATCAACATTATTCTCATACTAAATCCAAAACACAGCACTGTACCAGCTACTAAGAAGAAAATTAACTATCCCAGCCCAAACCAGGACACACACACATACACACACACATACAGAGAGGCAAAGAGCCATGAGAGGCCAGAGCAAACATTTTTGCTCTGAACAGCCTTGGACTTAGCATATTTAAAATATGAAGCCAGGCCTGGGCTTGAATTTTGCAGATAGCCTCTATCTTTATAACCTTCCCAACAGAATTCCATGCAGTAATGTAAGCCTTGAGTACATAATGTGGAACCAAAAGCATAGTAACCTAGTTCCACACTGCATAGCCTGCAAAAGGACCCACAGGAGTAAACATTGCATTCTCAGGAGAGGACTCTTGAAATCATGATGCTCCTCAAGTGCCCTAACAGGCACAAAAAGATACTTATTCTCCATCCTGGCTTGTGGAGCAAAGACAGCATTCAGAGAGTAGTGTAAAGCAGGAGGTGTTTAGAGGCTAGCTGAAGTAAAAAGCTCCTGGTTTGAGCTGGGCCACAAAAGTGCTTTCACAGGTCAGTGAGTGAACCCTAATAGTTAAAGAGAAGCCCATTATGTTTCGGGACAACCCAAATCATGATTTATCTTATAAGCAGGCAAGACCAGGATTTCATTTAGAACAACCAGATCACGATCAACTCCCACTTGCACTCCTCTGTTTCCAGGGTGGGGACCAGTACTTTGAAGTCTACGTTTTTGTTATGTTTATTACATTTCTCAAGGCTCCAAAACACTGGTGTTTCTAAAAATGATGAAAAAGGGTTTTGGGTTTGAGTTTGGTTTTGTATTTTTTCTTTCGTTGGTTCGTTGGTTTTGGGTGTTTTGTTTGTTCATATTTTTTTTTTCCCCCAAGGAAAAATTATGCATTGAAATTAACCAGAATAACTATATGAGTGAAAATCCTCTGCCTTTCTCAAGAACAGGCTCTGGGCAAACTATTTCACCCAGCTGTACTCCGGAGCATCCCTGTGGGAGGGAAGCTCACTTGGCAAGGCACTCTCAGTTCAAGTAGTAGATGACTTCACTCTCATTATGCACATAATCTTTTCCTACACAGTGTACATCAAACCAAAATTATACTGCATGTGTTAAGCTTGTAAGTGCACCATTTTATAATGATCACATTGCTTGTGTCCCAAGGACATTATAAAGGGGATAGTTCTGCCACTGCTTATGTTTCTATGCGTTGCCATTCAGCAGCTGGGCTGTAGCTTCGTACATTAAGGAGAGTACTTAATAAAAAACAGCCTCAGCTTTGAGGTTGCCCTTAAACTAAATGTCTTTCATGACAATTCTTGCTCCATAACAGTATCTCCATTTACAAGTGACAAGTCACCATTCCCAAATATCATGTATAATTGCAGTTTGTATTGAAATGGTGCCTCCAAAGGACTGCAAATACCTGTCACTAGATATTGTGTTAGAACCATTTGCTTCCAATGGAGCTGTCTTTTCCTGTTGGCATTGATTTACCTTATAGACATCAGAATATTAACAGATACCATCCTTTCACACGTGTAGGAAGACAATATGACAATGTGGAGTTCGTGATCCTGGGACTATTAAGTCCTTATCTTTACTATGTTAGACATCAAACACTGTAAAAAATAAACAACAACAAGAACAGCAGCAGCAAAATTTTAAAAACCCTCATCAACATCATGTATTTGCATTCTGTCTATCCTTTATAGCTTATGAACATAGAGTTGTGGATCTGTTTTGTTCTACACAAAACTCAGCAACATAGCCCACTTTCTGTTCCAATGTTTAGTGTCAACAGAAGTTTAGGATCTAGTTCTGGTCCCCACTGAAGTCATGGGAATCTTATACTTGATGTTAATGGAAATTGGATCAGGCCGGTAACTGGAGACGCTGAAAAGAATCCCAGATGCTGCATAACAAATGAACTATCCGCTATGAGGTAGTCCCTCTGCTCTGGGAAGCTGCCACTGAGAATTGCTGCTACCCTTCTGTGGAAATGCTGGGAAAAAAAGGGATGTCAGATGTCAAAGCTGCAGTTTTACTGACACAGAAAATTCTAAAAACGCTGAACAAATAGGACCCCACCAAATGAAAGAGCTGTTTGCACTTTTACTGGTGAATAGAGACATTTGAAAACAGCAAATCATGCTGCTAATTTGTCCTTTGATAGAGTAGGTTAGCATGGTTTGAATCTGGTTCCCTGAACAACTGTGAGACAGAATTCTTCAGCTCTTCACATGTCAAATTTAAAGCAAAACAAAACAGGTTAGTAATTTTATTTTCATTTCTTTTTCATGACTCAGATCCCATTTTATTTGCCTAGCAGTTTCCATGCCTGATCAGTTGTGAAAGTTGCAAATGCACTTTGCATGTTTTTTGACTTCTTCCAAAAGCTTTACAAAGGGACCAGTTGCTCTGCTGTAGTGTGTGGCATTCACCTCCTGTTAATTTTAAAAAGGTGCATCCACCTCAGATCTAGTCATGGCATTGATATGCAGTGGAAGAACCACAGTTAGAGAAGAGGATGTAGTGATTCAGCCTTTCTTGCAAAATTACTCAGAGAGGAAATTGCATGCTCTGAAATGACATACCTCACTGCAACCTGTTGTGACCATGCCTGCCTGCCGTACCCTACTCTGTTTCTCTTGGAAATTGGACAGACATGTCAAGCACAATTCAGGTAAAAACCGGTACAAAGGCAGAGAGCTTCCTCTTTGTCTGCCGTACTTTACACAGCTGACAGCTCCCAAAGTCTTGCTGCCACTATGATCCAATTCGGTGTCACTGTCACACCCAAGGGAAGTTTATGTGAGTAAAAGAGTGTAAGAAATGAACACAAAATGCACATAAGAGTTAGCAGAAAACAAAAAGGGACTGTGAAAAAGAGAAAAAAAGTGTTCCCAGTGTGAATTATTTACTTTTCTCCATTCATAATTGTCACCAAACAGAACAGTAATGAATCCTTCACTAGAAACAAAAAAAATAATTGCTGGCAGTGGCAGGAGGTTTTCACATCAGAGTATGGACCCCTGTTCTGTTCTAATCCTACAGCATAACAAAATGATTTTGTAGTTAAGGCATGTCTATTCCTAGTCATCCGCTACAGACTTTTCACAACAACTTGCATAAATTGTTTTCTTTTCTTGGTTTTTGAAAGAAAACGTCTACCTTAATCATACGTTAAGCTAGCACAGAACAAATGAGCTTGTGTCAATCTCCCCATGAAAGAGAGTGTCCTAAAAGGGATAAGATAGTTTTGTATTAATGCACTACTGCAGTTCAGGAAAAGCTGCTGGTTGCTGAATAGGACTCTTTGGTTATCTAATGCTCTGCACAGCATACAGAATATGGACTTCAGCAATCTTTTCTGAGAATAGGGTAGCAATACATTTATCCTTGAATGTCTCTGGGGACATCAATGGAACAGTGACACTTTCTTGCATTGAAAGAAGCCTGAGATTTCCCTACTCAAATACCTTAAAAAACTAGCAGCACAAACCACACTTGGATATTTCCTATTGCCCTTCTGCTCACTACAAAAGAAAATTCATTATAACCAGATTCTTTGCATGGACAGTGAGTTTTGCCTCACTGACTTGGGTGAATCTGTGTGGTTTCATCAAAGCTTTCAATACATACTCAGCAAGGCTTAATACTGATTCTGGGACAGGTAAAAGAATAATAAAAATGTTAATTAAGGCTAAATCTTCATTTACAAGTTCTCATCAATCTCGACAAAGCTACTTTACAGAATCATTGCAGAATTATGCTCCTGGATCATTGAGTCCAACCTTTGACCAATCACCATTTTGTCAACTAGACCATAGTACTAAGTGCCATGTCCAGTCGTTTCTTGAACAGCTCCACGGATGTTGACTTCACCACCTCCCTGGACAGTCCATTCCAATGCTTAACAACCCTTTCTATGAAGAAATTCTTCCTGGTGTCCCACCTGAACCTCCCCTGGTGCAACTTGAGGCCATTTCCTCTTGTCCTATGACTTGTTGCCTGAGAGAAGAGACCGACCCCTACCCCCATCTACAGCCTCCTTTCAAGTGGTTGTAGAGAGTAATAAGGTCTCCTGGAGCCTCCTTTTCTCCAGGCTAAACAACCCCAGTTCCCTCAGCCACTCTTCATGCAACTTAACTCTCTAGGCCTTCACCAGCTTCTCTGGACATGCTCGAGGTTTCGCCTCACCAGTGCCAAGTACAGTGGGATAATCACTGCCCTGGTCCTGCTGGCCACACTATTTTTTGATACTACTTTTGATACTTTTCATATGCCACATCAATATTTTTCTTAGAGCAGTGATGATTTATCATGAAAGGTTTGAGAAATTTATTGAGTCTCTTTCTACGCCAGATTCCTGGCTGTGAAATATGGCTTTGCTCCTCCATTTGCACATGGTCTGTCTGTTTAAACTCCAGTTTCTTTCAAAGGCATACGTTTTCCGTACTCGGTAGCATGTTAGGATTCACACTGGGTGACAGATCCACATGCTTCTGTAACAGCAACAATAGTTGCTGTTACAGGTATGCTTAAAGGTATTCCTAAAAATAAACTTTCATCTTCAGAGGCTCCTATCTTTTGTTCTGCAAAAAAACCCAGAAAAATGTCCCCGGAACTGCCCTACTAATTCCAAGTGAATCTTCTCACTCAGTTAAGTTTAGGGTGAACTGGAGGTTTACACAAGCAAAAGGCATCTCACCAGAATTTTTCTGGGGAATAAGGACTTTGTGAAATCTTAGTGTCTCTGAAAAGTCATTAGGAGGCTGAAGCAACATGCTTTCTTAGCAAAGTCCTAGTATAAACTGTGGCAGAGGGAACTGATACGAGGGCTCTTGTAAATGTCTCATGAAATGCTTAAACCAAAGGCCTCTCAGAAATGTGCCCTTTCAAAGAGGACAATAACCATGGAAATACAGAAGAGATTATCATTTTATGTTTTCCTCATAGTTTTGCAGCGTTCTGGTGTTTTATAGCACTAACAAACTATGACATTTGGCTTTCTCATGAGACTTTCCCAGCTTGTGGGGATACCACAAAAGGACCAGATGACATGATAATCTGGCAACATATATCGCTCACTTAGGCATTAAAAAGCCCAATAAAAATCATAAAACAACTAGCATACTGAGTTACTCAATTATATAAGTGGTTCAGCCAAATTTCATTTTTTCCCTCTTTCTGTCTACTTCCCATTTTGATCTCATAGCACAGAGCCCTAATCAGATTTCAACAAGAAGGCCCAGTCTTGGTCACACAGGCAAAAAACTTAACTTTGGGGATCGCTTTTAGCCAACTAGCTATGACGATGGCCAGTACCCATTAACAGTGTAAGACTGATGAGCAGATAATCTGCTTGCCACAAAGAAAAGGTTAACCAATCTACAGTGCTCCTCTCTCTCTATTACTCTTCAATTTGGTGCTAGAATCTCTAGCCACAGACACAGAAATTGTTCTGTAATGACAGGCATCACCAAATATAAACAGCTGGTAACCTTAAAATTAGACCTGCTGGCTGTCTCTTGGTTTGGGGATATGTTTTATTATACCTTCCAACTGGCAAGCAAATTTTAGAGTTAACTTAACCCATTACAAGACCCTTTTATCTAATGGTTAAGCCTGCTGCTTTATGTACACTCTCTTCATTCTTATGAGGAGTTTTGCCAGCACAAAAATAGAATTTAGCTAAAGCTAGTTGAAAATTTTCCATACAAAATACATTCTGACAGATAACTAGACCTCTTGAGTAAGCAAGAGTTTTACATCTGAAGTTTCTCTTGTCTTCAGAAAACATCAGCTTCCAGGTGATCAGACAGAAGAACCATTCAGCAACAAAATGAACCTGAAATAATTTTCAATTTTCAGCTGCAAGGCTGTCTAGCCAAGGACTCAGACAACACACTACTTATCTCAAGAAGGAAGAGATATGATGATCCTGCTCCTCAGATGCCTGCCAGTGAAGAAATCTGGTGTATAGCAAAAAGCTCAGGCATAAAACATTTAACCACACATTGTCATGGATCACTTAAGATTACCCCTCTATTTCTCAGTCTAAAATTTTCATCCGTTCAGATTGTCATCAAATGTTGAAATGTCCTCTGGGGAGTAATCAATAAAAGGACACACAATTAGCTGTAGTTCTTGTACCTACCTAGAAACCAAGTGATAGCTTCAAAGCTAAATATGCATGTCTGAACAATGACCACTCATCTTTAATAAATACATATTTAGGGCTGAATTTTTTGCTTTGACATCTTTTTTGATCTCTGAGCTCGAAATTAGTTGAAATAGTTGAATAACAAATTTATGTCGGATTTTTTTAAATTTTATGCAAACACTCCTTTAACAGGACAATATTCATCCTGTCTTCTCATCACCATTACTGGAGTCCTATAAGGAGTTTGGTAGTACTGCCAGATTCTATTAAGTTTCATTTATTTTTCTTGCATAGACTGGATGTAAAGCTGAATCTCTCCTACAAGAAGTGAGCAAAATGAAATTTTCTATATTTAGTTTAAAAGTTAAGAATGACTGAGGGTCAAGATATTTGCTCTGACATTCACAAATGGGTGGAACTGCCGACACTCTATTAAAACTGCTAATTGGGGAAAAATTTAGGTGGGAATCACACTCGCACTTTGGTCACAGGGAAAGCTGGCAGGCTCAGGGAACCTTGCACCAAGTACAGAATGAAACGGCACATCATGAGTCATGCACTGAAATCACTTCTGACTGGGAGCAGCCCACATCTGGCAGTGATGCATGGGAGATGGTGGGATACCTTTTCTTCCTCTCTCCTCTAAGCCTACCAGAAATCCCATAACTCAGTTCTGATTCCCAGGAGTGCTAGTAATAACAGTACACAGGCAGGAAGAGTATATCTCAAGATTTCGATTCAAAAGCTTTTCCAGAGGTGGTGGTTAGCCACTCTGCAGAGTTGCAGGAATATCACACAGGACCTCATATTGCTCCCAAAACGGGACGGCTTCCAGCACCTCCTCCTCATGGGCATTCATCTGACTTCTTCCTCAGGTTTTCAGGGAAGGCAGCTTCTCTTCCTTGGCACCATAAAAGGTAGAAAATGGCCTGTTTCATGACTCTGTCAGAGTCTGTTAACACGCCTTAATAACGTCAAAGGTATAATTTAATAGTGATCATACACAACATCATTAAAAGAGATCTGAGCTCATTTTGTTCACTTCATGTTTCACAGCCTCTTTATCTATTTGAGTTTGTAGCTTAGAAACTCATCAGTGTTTCTTAGAAAATTTCATGCCTCAAAGGCCACCATCTCCATAAATGTTAAAATACCTCATTCTGGGAGCACAATGAGAGTACTGAAATAGTTTACAAACACATTACTGGTTTGGTTTTTACACATTACTGATTGGGCTTTTATGCCTATGTAATCTGCTTGAAAGTATGTCAATCTTTGAAAATGTCCTGATCATTTTGTCAGCTTCTCTTTCTCCCTCAGGTTTCTAAAATAAAGGGTGAATATACTCTTTAGTGCACTGCTACAGAAGCAATTGAGGGCAGAATTCTACTTCATTGTACAATAGAATTTGTGGTAGTTTGGTGAGTCCTAGTGTATCTCCAGGCATACAAAACACTGTTACTTAGTTAAATGGAAGTCATTCATGTGTGACAGCCACACAGACTACTTTTCTAATTTCATAGGAAATAGTCCAGTCACACAATACCAAAGCAGAGCCTGTTGGAAATCTTTCAATTCAGTGTTTGGGGATTTGCTTGGTTTGTGTTTTTTTCTTTAAAAAAACACAAATTCCTTGAAACCAAAACTATTTGTGTGAGTTTTCACTAGGTTTGTTTTAGGGAAAGTTTCTCAGGGTGATGATCAATTTTTGGTTAAAATATAAGGGTGGGGTTGGCAGATAGTGGGGACAGACAAACAAATAACTTGGAACAACTGTGGAAACACTGTCCTATGTTGCCCTTGTGGTTAGGTCACTTACCAGAGTGTGGGAAAACTTGAGTTCATATTTCAGTTCTACCTGCTTCAGAATAAGGTCTTGGACTTAGCGTTTCTTAACTCCCAAGTAAGTGTTAAGTCCATTAGATGAACTGTGCCACAGGAGCCCTCTCTGGCCTGCTAATAGCTAATTTGCTCTTTGTACAAAATCAGTTTTCATTGGAATAGAGGATTTAAGCCGAGACTCTTACATCAGTGTCTATTCTAGTAACTCGTAACTATCCTGTAGAAGAATTCTGTAGCAGACGAAGCTAAGGACTGGATTTCATGTTCATGGATATTTCAGGTTCATGTTACAGAATGGCAAAAGGGATGTGTTTCAAATATTTTAAGGGAATAATCGAACCACCATAGAGTGTTACTTCAGGACTGTAAGATTTAATGAAGAGGTGTAAGATAATTCAAGTAAGAGATTAACTTGGTAGTAGAAGACTTTTGAACACAACTCTTTGCTATTTGCTGCCTGGTTGCATTCGGTATCATTTTTGGTTTACCTTTACAGTATATACAAAATATTGCTGAAATAGGACATGTAACACGAGTTCAGTCCAGCTTTCTCCTTGATACCACGCTGGCAGTAGAACCAGCTTAGAAGACTGTCTGCTTCTCACCCAAATTATGCCCAACTTCCACACAAAGGAACACTGCTTGGGCACATTTTCTTACTCTTACCTTGTATTTCTGTCCCCTTTTGCTCTACAAACTACAGAAATAGGTGCTCCTTGTCAATTTTGTAAGGACCTTTAGAACTTTTGTAAGGATCTTCCTTTTTAAGGATCTTAGATCTATGGATGTAGAGGCCTATAAAAGGGTTCAGAGTAAACCAGCCAGTGGCCAAAACAAATAATAGTTTTGCTCATCTCAGAGGGACTGTGGAAATATTTTGGTAGCTGTATCCTGTAATTGTAATGTAATCCTCTTGCCACAAAAAATAACTTATTAACATAAAGAAATTCTCTTAAAACAGCAAGTACAATGCTTGAAAGAAAAAACTAACTCAACTATTAATTTCATGTCTTTGTCCAGAACATTGATGTCTAACCCCGCACATGTTAAAAAAAAAAGTCAAGCTAGCTCTGCTGAGGAAGAAATGGGCTCTTATACATCTGTCTACAGAGTCATGGGCAATTTTTTGCTAGAGATATTTTACTTTGAAACAGATGTCATAACTAGCTTATTCAGGCAAGGAAACCTCTTTCTCTTATTCTAACAATCTCCACAATAGTGGATGATTCCAGGTTTTTTTCTCGTGGCTGTGATATCACCATTGTGGGAGGATTTCTTTTTGGTTTGTCCTGTTTTTAAATTGAACATGTTACATTACAAGGAGACATTGGAAAGAACTTCAAAACAGAGTGAGATTTCAATCCAAATTATAGTAATTAAAAGGCAATTTTAATGTGTGTTTAAAAAGTCAGGAATAGTCGTGTATGTATATATTGCAGCATTCTAGAAATTGGTCATTATTGCAGGAATAAGAAATGCTAGAAAAGTTTATTCTCACTCAATACAACAAGCTTTTAGGAGGGAAGGAAAGGGAAAAGACTTCTGAAGTGTGTCTTCTACCAAGTGCAATAATGACGGGTGTCTAGAAATAGATGTGACACCTAGTACAGTGTAGCAACATGAAGGCAAAGGCCCCCGAGCTACAAGTGCAATTGATTAGAAAATGAGAACAACGTTGCAAGTACCCTGCGCAGGAGATGAAAAGGCAGAGGAGTTCAACGCACGTTCACAGACCTTGTACAAGAATATACATGTAACTCACAAACAGGTTGTACCACACCGCAAGGAGCAACAAGTGCTGACTGCAAAGTATATCATCCTGTTGGATCCCTGAAGACAATGGGACCTCACTAAGGGGCAGGCTTCATCTTGCATTTGTCCCCCAGTTTTATGCTGGTTTTGTTGGCTTTTGTTCACTAGGCCTTTCCAGAGCAGCCATCAGGGATGGGGGTAATATGATGACCTTAGTGATAATCAGGGTCTAATATCAGACCTAGGCTATATTTTGCTCACCCTTCCTTATCTAGATTTTCTGAGCAATATAAGCATAAATCTTGTTTCTGTTAGACCACGCTGAACTTCTGCTGTGCTCATCCAATTGTAGGACTCGGGCCACAGCATACGCTGGTGGTGCCAAACTCCTTTCAGTCTGGAAAGATTGAGTGAACAGTTTTTATCTCCTATTATGTCCCATTTTTATACAGCACCACTTTATTAGGAACTTTGGTGTACAAAACCTTTAAGGGAAGGCTGTCCTCCTACATTAGTCATGGCAACAGTTCTCAACTGCATGAGCAACCTGCCAAGCCCATTACACAGCCGGTGTAAAGTGCAAAGCAGAGACGACACAGCTCGCTCAGAGCGCTAAAGGGAAGGGCAGCTCTAGGAACAGCAGCAGGGGTGACCTGGCAGTGCTTTCACAGGCATTTCCCTGCTCACTATTGCTCCAGTCAGGTCAAGTGTGCTACTGGACATCAGGGACACCAGCATGGCTGGTCTCAGATGCATCCACTGCTTTGCCTCCCCCTTGCCTCACTGACACGACAGAAGCTGCAGCTGACTTCTTCAGGACCTACTTGTGGTTCAAGTCAGTTATGCCCTCACATGCTCATAAACTATTATTCATTCCCTGCACAGTGGAGCTTCAGCCTGTATCTGGTAGAGGGGTTGATACCACTTAACGTAATTGTATGCAAAATCGGAGCATCTGCACAGCCAGCCTTAAAGTTTAGGGATATGAAAACATCATTTTGGATGGTATCCTGTATGACAAAACCCACACAACATTTCTAAATTCCCACAGGTGTTTAAACCACTTGATTTCTATCCTAGTGAGCAGCTTCTATCAGCTTTTAATAGTTTATCTACAGAGAGGTAAGTTAAGAATAGAGATGATAAGAACAGCAAAACAAAGAAAAATATTCACAACAGGTAGCTTTCATCAAAAAAGTTCTGAAATTTTTTGTCAAGAAACTGCCTTCTAACAGAGGAAAAAGTTGTAAGTTTTGTAAAAACTGTATGGTGTTTGGTTGGTTTTCTTCAGAAAGGAGAAGAAAACCCAAAAGGTTTATAGGAAAATATTTCAGACTTACATATATTAAGTGTTATGGGAGAAAGTAACATTTTGATCAGGACTGACAATATTTTCTTCTTTTTTTTTCTTTTTTTTTTTTTTTTTAAGGCAACAGAAAAATCATACCTTGCTAATTAAGCTGTCTGGTGAACTAAGATTCTATAGGGATCTGGAATTGGAAATGGAAATACTAATTCATAGACTGAAATACAGTGCTGCCTAGAAGGTGATATAATGACACTGTAATTGTTTTCTATATCTTCTATTTTGCTTTGCATTCACTAAGAACTCAGCTACAACTCTAATTTATTTTTACTTTTTTTGTTTCAAAAACCTTTTCAGATTTTTAAACTGCAGAAACATAGGTAGATGCGGGTCCAGATATCCCTACTGTGTTAAGTGATGCCTTCAGCCAGCTGAAAACTCTTTTTGATCTCTCTGATAATACCAGGAAAGCACTGATCTGAAAAGGCAGATTACCACCAAGGATTAGGCAGTACAATAGCATGCTGAGAATGCAAGAGGATGATGAGGTTTAGCAAACAAGCTTGGAACATATTTGAACTCAGCATCATTTGAACCCCAGTCTAAGCCATGGGGAAATCAGAAGAAAAATGAAAGAGTAGAGAATTGCCTTGTAAAATTATTTTATGAGAGACGGTGAAACTGTCCAGTTACTAGATTTTAAATAAAAATCAAGACAGAGCTAACTGAGCACATTCTGCACAGAAGACTCTTCTCAGGCTGAATGGACACAGAGACTCAGCTACACTCTAATTTTCTTGAGACAATCCTTTAAGGCATGTGGCTGCAGCAGGTCACTGCTGTTGCTGCTGTCCTCAGGCAGTATAACACAGTGAAGACAGGATTTTACAAAGCCCTTTTTTTTCCAAGAAGAGATTTTTTTTTTTCAGGACTAGCCACAGTAAATAGAGTGGTTATTTGGTATGTGAGATAAGTATTGGCCAATGTCATTTGAACACACTAGTTTTCTTTCAGCATTTTGTCACTTGACCAGTTAAATGCTGAGGTTAAAACGCTGTTACACAACATGTATCCACCCTACTGTGTGTCAGAAATGTGAGGAATGTTTGCGAGAAAGAGCAGCTGGCGCACAGTTCCTGTCACCAAACCCCAAAGTCAAAATGGCTAACATTTCCTGGATCTGCTTAGCTCACCTACAGATAAATAGTTTGCAGTCAGTGTGTGCAAACAGGAGCATAGTCATTAAAGCTGGAGCAGGTCTTGGGCAACATCCAGTTTGCATGTTACATATTCATAAAAAGCCGTGTTAGAATGGCTTCCAACAGTGCAAACGTCAATGCAGCCTGCTGGAGCAAGCCTTAGGTATGCCATCTATGTGTCTGATTGCCTAGAGTTCAGAGGAACTTGCTGAATGTATTACCAAAGGGAATGAAAAAGCTTGCATAGGAGTAGCTGGCCAGATCCAATTTCTGGATGCTTAAAAGTACATGTTGGTGTCAAAGGGTTTTTACACCTTTAGTTTTTTTAGCTCATTTGTTGTTTGTATAACCCCTGAGAATCTCAAACAGAAATACTTCATTTTGTTGTTCTTTCAAAGAATACATATTAATTTATGTTATAAAAAAAATGTTCATTAAGCCTTGCCTAATAGCACTGATTATTTGTTTATTTTCACTCTGTGCAACCTATTTAATTGTGTGTACACATACCTATAATTACCACTTTGAAATGCAAATACACAGTTACTAAGGATAACCCTTCTCATTTTTCAAGCAGCTAACACCCCTTTTTTTATAAATGTTAACCATATCCTAGGCTCCGTGGAAAACAGCACATTTTAAACTCTCCTCACATTGCAATGGCTGTCTCCTGAACCAAATTATCCTCTCTGCCACTGTCACAGCTTCCTCTAGTTTATTACCAGTCATAGGCCCTGATGAAGACTATGAGATTCCTTGGCTGAAGTACCTGCCATCTTACAGCTGACCTTTTGCTGGGACTCCTCTAAGTGATAGGAACTGAAGTGGATGTATTTTCTGTCTTCAACAGTGTCTCAAGCCTCCAATTCCACTTGTGCCTTACTGTTGGAAAGACCTGGGCTGGTACAGAACCATTTGTGTCTCTTGATTCTGCATCAGATAGTTTATTGCTGTTGAGTTGCACCCACAGATCATGCTCACGCTTCTCTTTGCAATGGGATTTTCTTCCTAAAGGGAGGATTTGGGGATTTGACTGAGCAGCATGATGAGCAGAAGCTATCACAAAACAACAAGTTATCGCATAACTTACTTCCTAACTGACAAACCCACAAAGTGCTTTCAAAATGATGATACAAACCCATCTTCCACACCTTTCCGCCCCCAAGCCCCAACCCTTCTGCAATTACAGACATCAGTGGTTACCCATGGAAGATTCTCGTTCAGCGGTATTTATGTGAGCAAATATTTGCTTGTCCCCCTGTTCACAGAAAGTGCATTAAAGAGGCATGTCAGTTAGTGTGGGCAGTCTTTGAACATGCCATGAATACTGTTTTGCAGGATTTGCCCAGCAGTAGATGAGAACAAGTAATGAGGAAACTAGGAACATGGGTAACGAGGCCAGAATGTGTGGAAGCTTTCCAGGAGCAGGGGGAGCTGGGTGGAGAAAAATTTGCCTTACCAGTATGTAGCCACAAACCTTTCTCAGGCTTTATCTGTACTCCTTAATGGCCACTCTCAAGAAACAGTTTTTACGTGAGTTTAGTGTGTAAATTTCCATATAACTCTTGTAATTCCATAAACAGGATAGGTAAGAGTGGGAAATTATTAGGGATCGATCTATCTTATTTATTTANCTGTGTCCTTGGAATCAGGTTGAGTACTAGTAACTGCAATCTTCTCAGAGAGCCTCAAAGAGCTTCTTCCCCTGCATGGTTTTCAACCAGTTTTTTATTTGTGTAAAACATATAGCGATAAATAAGGGGTTGAATTGTAAAAGGGTTCCCTCTATCTCTTAGTGGGCAGCACAGTAAAACTACCCAAATAATAATTTCAATTAGTGAATGAACAGATGATATCTCAGTTCAGCTTCAAGCCCTATCAAATGGTACTTTAGTGGAAATACCATCAAAGCAGCACACAAATAACATACATATCTTGTAGATTACATAATTTATTTGGAAATGTTTTCATGCAGTTAAATAAACTTCAGCAAACTACAGTGGAGCCTTCACATAAATTAGCTGTAGTGCCTAAAATCCCATGAGCTATGAAATGTTAAAAAAAAAGAAAAAAATTAAATACATAGTGTTGCTGAGAAACACAGCTCACCCTTAAACAACTTTCCCTTGTATGAAGTGCTCCAGAAAGGGACTACTGTGGAGTCTGTGTAAGTACTTGCCCTATGGGTAGTGCGATTTTGTTACAATCCTTCAAAAAACAGCTACACAGACTGTTACTGAATTCAATTATAAGGAGTCTCCAGGGTTGTTCCATTACCCCTGTCTTTAGTTCACAGTCTCAAATCAAAACTTCAGATATTCTCTTTTGATTTCATTCATTAAAAATAATAATTTATATAAACTTTCAACATGGAAATGGCTCAAAAGCTCTTTGACGGTCTCGACTGAAAAGTGTTGTAGGAAAATCTCTAACTTTACAAGATTTTGCTAAGGGCAGGGTAGATTTCCCACAGCCCTACCTGGATTTGTGCTGGCTGCTCAAGGTCTTGGAAAGTGCAGAGCAGAAGGTCAGTTCCTGACGGGCCCTGCTCTGGAGTGGGTCTGGGTGGCTGCCAGATCACTGGCCTTGGGTTGCTGTATGAGCATCAGCCCCAGGAGGACCAACCCTTCCCCGCCTTGTGGGGTCCCTCATAGTAAGCTCAGAACATCAAACTGTCCCTGACTAGTAAAAAAAAATGAAGTTGTTTCCCACAAATCAGAAATCTCACTTGCTGTTCTCACTGTCACCGGGGTGCTTAGGAAGGTCGTGCTCACATCACATTGCCTGGTGCTGACTTCAGCTCCCGTATGTCTGCATTTCCTGAGCATATAAATGCATATCTACAGGCATCTGCAGGGTTTGTAATGACAACGAAAGGGTTAACCCAGGGAGCAGGTGGAAAGCAACCCAGCTTCAAAAAGGAGGTAGGAGAACCCAGTCTGAAAGGTAATAAGGCCAGCAGGCAGGCCAGGAGAGGAGGGTATGAGCCTGTGGGGGAACTGCCAGGACCACCCTGGCGTGGGGGAGCCAGTGGGCTGCTGTGTTGAGGTGAGGCAGGTGTCTCTTGGTAGCAGCAGATGTGCCTTTGAGCTGTGGGCACACCTGGGTGGGGAGAGGTTCCCACAGGGTGGGAACACACTTTGGGGAGCTGACCCTTTTGCAAGGTTTGGTTCAGCTAGGTTTCAGTTCTCCAAAGTTTCTCCAGGAGCTCACACAAGGCATAGTTTACCTAGTTGGAGCAAGGTTGTTATTTACAGATTGATTTTTAAAGGTCCTTAGGCCTCTCCTGCCCATAAAAGTGGGAACTGAGCACTTAGATACCTCTTTAAAAATTGGGTCTTGCTAAAACTCCTCCCTCGGACCAGACCAGAGCCAAGCTTTCTCCTGAGGTTTGAAACACTATAAATGAACCTTCTATATTGTTGCCTTATGCTTTCTACTTCAGGCACCTCATCCAGACAGAAAAGTAATGAAAGACCTGAAGAAAGTCGAGGGTTGGAAAGGAACAAAGCAGTCCTGTGGCTCTGGGTCCTGTTCCCAAAGCTATCGCTCACTCTCTGTGTGGCCTTGAGCAAGCTGCTGACAGGCCGATCCAGCTCCCAGTAAAGTCACTGGGAATTTTCCCATAGGCTCCAGTGAGTGCTAGACCAGGCCCTTAGATTCCTAACAGTCCCCTCATTACCCCCCCTGCAAAGCAGGGACAACAATATCCTGGTCTCACAGGGTAGTTAGGGGACTAATTTATTAATGTTCATAAAGCTTTTTCTGATCTACAGATGGAAGGCATTATATCAGCACAAATTTTTCTTAATTATCATTCTCATGGTATTTCCAATTGTCTCACTAAAGCCAAGAAGTTCCAAAAATCTTGTGAGAAAGTTTCTTCTCTAAAAATTGGAACCCATTTCTGGCCCAAAGATGTGTGGAAACAGATACATTTGGATGGCACTAGAATGCAGGAACATTTACTGAAATAAGGCTCTGAATCCTTGAGGGTTTTGCATGAATCCTGAAGGCAGAGGAGTGTGCAGTGCTGTAGGAAAGACAGTCCTTGAATTTTATAAAAAACACTTAGAGCTTTAGTCTAGCAACCAACAAGCTGAGACCAAAATGTTCAAATTTAACTCTCAAGGCTTGCTGCTGGTGGGAAATCTTTAAGCTCTGCTCCCTGCTATGTCAGAGCATTTTCTGAGGAAGGGCGGTCTCTGGCTCAGGTTCTTTTTCCAGAGAAGGAAATGAGAAGTTCTTTCCCTCCCCACATCCCTATTGCCTGCTATGAGTTAATCAGGCATCAGGGCCAGGCAGAGAAAAGCAACGAGGTCAGGCCAGTAGGCAGCAGATGGGGAATTTCACTGGAGAGAGGTCTGCATGGGTGAGTAATAATGTATCATTTGGGAAAAGGAGGAAACACACTGCAACTATCACACACATATTCACTCACATGAATGCGTGTGGATGTGTGTATATATATGTGTATATCCCATAACACTCCCTACAACTGTTCCTCTCCATGTCCCCTGACCTGACTTTTGCATCTGTATGCTTTATGTATGTGACTTTAGACATCCTCACTGCTAAAGGTCAACGCTGGGGAAAATCCACAGGTGTAAAAGTCTGGTAAAAAGAGTGTGACAGAAGTACTGTAGAAACCAGTATTACAAATGCAGCATTTCCCTTTTCCCTGTCATCTCCCTCCTTACGCACATATAGCCATACCCCTACAGGTAGAGAGCTTGTTATGCTGCTCTGGGAAAGCAGGTAAATGTTACTGTTCTAATGGATCCATCTCTTTCAATTCAGGCATTGTGTCAAAACTGGTCAAAGACAGGAAATTAACCTTCTCTCTCCCTCCCCCGACTGCACACACGCACAGACACACGCATGCAGAGCCACAGCCAAGGCCTTCGGCAAGCCAGCTGATAGCAATCAGTATTTTGAGAAGTGATAGCTCATCTGTAGATTCAGCATTCTTTTGCAGCAGAAGGTATTATGCAAACTAGCCCCATTAGAAAAGCAAACATCAAAGCAAAACATGTTTTCGAAGAGACAAATGCATAAACCATGTGGTACCTGACACTGAAAGAGAAATAGGATAATTACTCTTTCTCTCAATGGAAAGCATAGCTGCAGAGGATAAAAAAGGTGCCTCATACCCTGTGCTCTGTAGTTTCCTGTACTGTGCATGAAAGGGAGAGCAGTCAGCCAGGAACATGCAGCAGGGGAGAGCCTTAAAGGGTTGATACCATCCTCCTCAGTGAAGGACAGAACACGAGCCAGACTGCAGCGGATTGTAGAGCAGCACAGCTAGCCCTGCTCTCGGCACCAGCTGGAATGCAAGGTGCCACTCCAGCCTTAGGGGAAGGGGGAAAAAAAGAGTGCAGCTAAGGTTACACAATTACCTGTCTTGACAGTGTGCAACTTTTAAAAAAATATGCATACCACCCTGACCATAAGTAGCCACGAGGTATGCTTCGTGGGCCCTCTGACTGAAGTCTAAACAGAGGAAGCTCTCTGTAGGCAGATTTCTGCCTAGCAATGGATGCCGTTGATCAGTCACTGCTACAACAAGGGGAAAAAAGCCCCCAAGGGGCAGAATGGAAGATGGAAGGTGTGAAATGAGGCTTGGATGAGGCCTGTCACAGTGCTGGTAAAACAACACGGCCAGGTACCACTAATTCATTTAAATGAAGAGCCAAGTAAATCAGAGACTATCAGGACTTCGGCAAAAGTTGAACAAAGTTTGTTTAGGGAGGAAATGTTTGCCAGAGTTCTCAGGATGAGTTAGAAGTACATACATGTGCTCTCTCTTTCCTTCACCTCAGCCCCCCCTCTTTTTCTCTTTCAGAGCCCATTTCTCCAGCACGGAGATCAACTATCAGGCCAGGAGAAAGAGAGAGTGTGAGATGGCCGACCTTGTCCTCCAGTGCCGAGGGCCTGTGGGTTTGGGCCAGGAACAGGAATTCCCTGTACAGACACTGAGTCTGCTAGAGGAGACAGGAGATCCTGCTCCACAGAAGAGCACTTTGTTCACTGCCACCAAGGAAAACTTACACAACAGACACACACAACCATGGAAATATGAATATTTTAAAAGTGTGTTTTTTCCTAGAATACACAGTGCTCTTAGTTCCTTAGGGGGGCAGTAAAAATTGGGCAGGAGCATATTGCCAAATGCATAAGAGCTAGTG
Source organism: Dryoscopus gambensis (assembly GCA_013389985.1). Lineage (NCBI taxonomy): Eukaryota > Metazoa > Chordata > Aves > Passeriformes > Malaconotidae > Dryoscopus > Dryoscopus gambensis. Next base: position 25,834 of record WEIT01021832.1, read on the forward strand.
AGCATATTAGTCCTGCATGCTGTAGCTGCAGAGAGCAGGGCACCAGAGCAAGGTCTGAATAGATTAACAATTCAGAATGAGTTACTGATAAATGAAATATCCACCAATCACATTTAGCAGAGAGGGTTGGGGTTTTTCCAGTCCTCTCTGCTCCCTTAGTATCTTTTCTGTCAACTCATCACTTCTTGGAAATTGCAAAGAGTTAAAATCCTTTTCCTTTTGTGCCTCCAAAGTATATGTGCATCAGTGTTCGTGTGTGTACATAATTCTACATGCAAAATCAGAGGTAGATATTGATACCAGAGTGCTCTTGTGCAGCTGTTTTGTGCTGCATCACTAGCACAGGGTAGCCCTTAAAATGGCCCAAGCAGGGCCATACGAATACAGATAAGACAGAGAGTTGACTAGCCTTTGCGTTGGAAAGCCTAGCCTAATTTCACATGCTTCCTGAGGCATCTTATTAAACTGTTTGGAAAGGAATTCCTATTGTTCCAGCCATCTAAAAAGTAGATGCCACAATCTACAAGACACCCAGGCTCCATATAGATTTAACCAAATGGTGATTCACCTTACCATCTTTTACTCGGTTTGTCTTCAGAGTTATTCTATATATTTCTTTCCTTGTCCTGCCTAAAGAGTGAGCCCAGAGGGAGGGTTTAGACTTGATAGCTAACTTCTAGATGGCTAATGTTATCTGATCTCTCTCTTCCTAGTTCATACTTCCCCATCTCACAGGGGTCCTATGAGAAAACATTAGTTAAAGATTATGAGTTGTTGCCTTTCTAATCAGAAGATACATAAATAGACCTTAGATGGTGTATTTGCAACTGTGAACATCCTATTGTTTTCTATGCAGTCAAGGCTTCAATTCTAACCAGAGCAAAACACAACCCAGTGTATGTGGATGTACCTCCGGACATGGAACCATGCAAATGCCCCAAGGCCCATGCACTGGAGGAACGCAATACCCAAGGGTGTGGAAATGGAAGATGGTTGGAGGAAGCTTTGATGGGAGCACCAGGCAGGTATTCCTATTTCACCCCTAATACCAGGTCTCTGCCAAATACACTGTGCCGCTGTTTAGTCGTGGTCTTCTAACTTAAACTGGGGAACTGGCCTACAAAATGGTCACCACAGGAAACAAAGTCAGCTTTATATCACCTCCTACACTGAGGCAGCAGCTTTTTGGTAAGAACCTTAGCTGTGGTCCATGGGGTACATGGATACATTACTCAGGGCTTACCAGTAAAAGTTCATTTCTGAAAACTGCTGCAGCACTGTGGTGCATATATATGCACATACACAGAGACTCTGTATATTGTACACAGGATCATGGTTTCATCTTCACTCTGTCCTGATTTAACTCCATCAGTAACAGATTTACTCAAAAATTAAAGAAACTCCTCTAAAATCCTGTACAGTACATTTTAAAAGTCTGTGACTAGATGATAGTCAAAGGAAATGTATGCTGATAGGAGACAGAAACCCTAGAATCCTATGAAGAGTGTTGCATTGGAGATGTACTCTGCTTATGTTACAGGTATCTTGCCATTCTTGTGCCACAGCCAACCGGGAACCTTATGTATCTCCACCAGACTAGAAAGATTTAACTTTGTAGATATCAGAGGTCTTAGCCGCTAAGAAGTGTTACTATGATATTCTTCAGCTGATTTGACTCTTACCCACCACCTCTCCCAATTACTATCCTTGTCTCAAATTCCTCATGCACCACTAAAAGTACTGTAGTGGGTTGGCCCTGGCTGCCCACCAAAGCTGCTCTATCACTCACCTCCTCAGCTGGACAGGGAAGAGAAAATACAATGAAAGGCTTGTGGGATGAGACAAGGATAGGGAGAGATCACTCAGAGATTACCATCATGGGCAAAACAGACTCAGCTTGGGGAAATTCTTTGCATTTGTTACAATCAAAACAGAGTAGGATAATGAGAAATAAAACCAAATCTTAAAAACACCTTCCAACCACTCCTCCTTTATTCCTAGGCTTAATTTTGCTTCCAGTTTTTCTCTGCCTCCTCCCCCCAGCAGAGGAAGGGGATGGGGATGGGGGGCTGCAGTCAATTCATCACTCATTGTCTCTGCTTATTCTTCCTCCTCATGGGGAGGACTTCTTGAACTCTTCCCATGTTCCATCAGAGATCCCTTCCATAGGGTGCAGTCCTTCAGGAACAGACTGCTTCAGCATGGGTCCCTCACGGAGTCACAACTCCTGCCAGAAAACCTGATCCAGCATGGGCTCTTCACAGGGCCACAGGCTCTGCCAGGACCCTACTCTTCCACGGGCTTCTCACAAGGTCACAGATTCCTTTGGGCATCCTCCTTCTCCAATGTGGGTTCCTCCATGAGCTGCAGGTAGATATTTGCTCCACTGTGGACCTCCATGGGCTGCAGGGGGAAGTGCCTGCCTCACCATGATCTTCACCGTGGACTGCAGGGGAATCTCTGCTCTGGAACCTGAAGTACCACTTCCTCCTCCTTTTCCCCCACAGATTTATATACTGAGCATGATGTCATATGGTCTGGAACATCATTTTGGTCATTTGGGGTCACCTGTCCCATCTGTGTCTCCTCCCACCCTCCAATGCACCCCCAGCCTCCTCACCATCACAGCAGTACAAAAAGCAGAAAAGGCCTTGGCTCTGTGCAAGCCCTGCTCAGCAATAACAAAAGCATCTCTATATGATCAACCCTGTGTTCAGCACAAACCCAAAACACAGCCCCACAACAGCCACTGTGAAGGAAATTAAGTCTACCCTAGCCAAAACCAACACACCAGGGCATTGTAGTATGTGGCTGACCAGACTGGGAAGAGCCCATTAACTGTAGATAGGGGTAAGGGAGGAGCATGCTTTCAGTAGTTATCCTGATGGATCTATCAGCTATGAGGTCCTCCAGAGGCAAGGGACTCACTGAAGTGGGCAAGGAGAGGAGAACTGCAGAAATTTTCCAGTCATCTGGAAAAGACTTCAGAAGTTTTCAGTGAGTGAGAAACTGAGGAAAATGCATTGGATATCATACAAAGGAGGGGGAAGTCAGTGCACTTCTGAAAGGCAGTCGAAGCGTGGATGCCTGGGGTCAAGAAAGCGAAGTCAAAAACTTGAGGAAACAGGTTATGTGGTTCAAAGTGGTTTTGAATGTAACAAATATTAATTTTGGTTCAAGGAAAAGACTTGTTTTCCAAGTTAGTTCCTATTTTAATTGGATCAATTCACATGTTTATAACTACAATAATTTGAAGGTATGTGATTTGTAAATATCAAATAAGATGAAATCTAGCATACTTTTTTCTTTTTAATAATATAAGCCAAGTTTATTGGCTTTTGCATACAGTCTGTAATTCAGATGTCTACATAAAATTGTCTTTCTTTTGTAGATTAATATCACTACAAATTATTACAGATGTTTCATCCTACCATAATTTATACTGTGATGGTCAAGGTATTACTGTAATATCCACACACTGAAAAGTGGAAGGGATACATACAGCTTTTTATCAAAATTAGAAAAGTTCCAAAGACCCTTGAAACTCTTTGCCTGGAGGTGAGTTGGCATAGATTGTAAAATATATTTTAGAGTCTGGGGGAATGTTTAGGATGCATAAAAAGTTATGCTTTCACTTCTGTTAATGCCAAATCTCAAAATGTGTTTCAAATTCCACAGGTGTACTGGGTACTTGGAGGTGACAGCCTACTGTTTCTGTTTGCCTTTTTAGATGTCTTTTGCATTTGCCAATAATGCACTTGGATCACAAATAGAAAAACACAAAGAGAAGTGGAAAAAAATATCACTTGCCATTTTAGAGATCTGGTTGAAGTACATTAGAAGCACAAATGCTGGGAGAATATCATGAAGTGTTAATTGTGCATGAATTCATAACCATTCAGAGCAGCATTCCTGGTGGAAAACTGTTGCTGAATAGCATTTTCCTGAGCATCACCAGCATATGCAATTAATGTTGTTTGCTAGGCATCATTCCTCTGCTTTGGGCAGTGACCAGAAGACCTTAATGTGCAGTTAGAGAAAACACCCTTTCAGTGTTTTCTCCTTGGCACATACACAGAAAATTCAACTAGTGGCTCTGGAGGAATCTCAAGTCTGCCACATAGGTGGTCTGCTGCCTGCTGAAGAAGTCTGGATACCTTTATATTTGGGACATAATTTTTCATGCTCACTGCTCAGAATTTTCAGACTCACACTTTAAATCAAGCCTGAGGTTTCTCCAATGCATAGTTTGAAAAAATCCTGAGAAACTATTTTTAGCACGGCTGCAGAAAGGGTCAGAGGATCCCCACAGAGGTGAGGGTTAGTCTATGAATAGGTATGGCAGCTACCTGATTTCTAGGTGACTAGAGGTAACACATTTCCTGTATTCCATTCTGACAGAAAGTCTCCTTTCTTCCAGTCTGAACTCTGCTTCAGTCATTGCAGAGCTAAATGCTGTGTCTCTGCCAAGAAAGTAGAACAGAAAAAAATCCCCAAAGAGTAAGTGGAACTGAATCTCAAACCAGGATACTCAGGTTGCAGAGTACACATGCATGTGCATGTGTGTCTGTACAGACTGACAAGTATGCATATTGCACACTAAAAACATGTAGCATCTGGGGTGCACAGAAACGAGCCTGTATATTTCACCCAAAAAGCAGCAATTCATGTTGTGAAGAATGCCTCTTCTGCAAGACAGAGACCCCCTCAAACAAATAGAAAGAAAAACTGGGGGGGGGGAAAAAGGGCCAACCAGCAAGAGAATAATAGCATATCCCAAATNATAGCATATCCCAAATGTAGTCTGGTCTGGAGAAGAAACAGTCATGCTCCTGGTTGGCATAGAGAATAAATTAATTTTGAGACAAAGAAACAAAGTCCTTACTATTCCCTCCTGGAAAAATGCAATCCTTAGCTCAGCATCTCTGTCCTTGGATCTTGTGGAAGTGACTTCAGCAGATTCAACTCACCAAACTTAGAAGTCTGCATTGCCTATGATGATTGTTAGAAAATAACAATATTTTAAGGAAGTGTATTTATATTTTGTAAGAACTCGAAATATTTGTTGTACCAAAACTACTGATCATTTTCTAATTATGCATAAATGAGATTGTTTGCTTTGTTGACTTCAAAGAAATGAACAGTAGAAGTTATCTCAATTCAATAAAATTGACTTGTTGCGTTTGACTATGACATTGTTCCTTAGAACAGTTTTTGAACACTTTTTCAAGTTAAACAACTATATAAAGCAGAAGTTCAGTTTTCTTCTATTTCCTCTCCTCTCTCCAATGTTTTCAGAAGCTTTTAATGGTGTTATCCATATGAGAACAGATCAGTTGTTCAAGATCTGAATCATGATGTAGGTACAGACTGCATTTACATTATATGTTAAGCTTGAAACAAGGGAAAGTTGCATCTAGTTGGACATGGAGTAATCCAGAGCTACCAGAATTGTGGCAGTGTTTCAACAAAGCCACTCTCATATATAATGCAGAAATTAAGAGATGCACACAGAGAGAAGGAGTTCCAGCACAGAAAGTAAATACATTTTTTATTAATCCAAAGGAAGGTGAATTTACTATGAATAGTGCCATAAATCTGACTTCAGTTGAGTGGCTTAATCCTTATATTAAGGACAAGAGAAGTTACCAAGCACTGAAATTCAGGTCTAAAACAAGTCTGTATTCAAGGATCACAAAGACAAGAAGATCAACCAAGGAGAAATATCCAGGTGGAAAGCTACTTTTCTCAAATTTGTCGCCACAGCATTTAGAAATGGAACGTGAGAGACCACTCTCAGAAGTAGCTGAATAACAAAATGCTCAGAAACATTTTTATTCTAGTTCCACCTTGTTGTTACAGACAAATTAGATATGAATCAGATAGCAAAATGAGAATTACATCAGAATAGGTCATATACAGAAAAGCAGAGACTGCCTTCCTCTTTGTTGGCCTGTATTCCAGAATATGTAGTTGGATTGCATCTCTCTGTCCTCCTTTTTTAGGTAAGATGTTCACAAAACCAAGACTTGACACTGATACAGTTCAGACAATTCCACAAATGTTGCCCCTCGAGAAGACATCTGATGGCTTGTGTTATTAGGAATTTGCCTTCTTTAGTTCAGGATTGCTTCAGGTGACCCAAGAGAATATAAAAGTAATGCATATTAAGCAATGGGTGTTTGGTTTGAATTACTAAGATTTCTCTGAAATGGAGTTTTCTACTCTCCCAAAAGAAGGTGCAAAATCCCATTTGAGCAGAACTAATCTCATAAAACATAATATAACATCCAGTAGAAATAAGCAAATTACTTCAAGGATCCAGTATTCAGATTTATTTCAAAAGGCAGGCCTGTAAAAATTAATCACAGCTAATGTACCTGAAAATTTGCATTTGCATATATGTAGATTCAGAAAATAATTTGGAAAACAAGTACTCTATGGGAAAAAACCCCACATTATTACCTACACTAGTTAAACACACACAGTAGTGCTTATTTTATTTCCCCGTTTGCCAAATAGAAACATGGTACATAGTTTATCAATTTCAGTATTAAAGGCTGTTCCTTGTGATATTTAGAAAGGGAGGGAAGGACCAAGCATATAAGAGCATGGATTTAGCTGTTTGTGTCAGATACTTTTATTCTTTTTAGACACATTTTTCCTATAGCATTCAAAAACCTAGTCACCATCCAGTTAAATTACAGCAGGAAAATCCTTGCAGATTGTTTAAGAGAGAAGTGTCTGACATAATACATCTTGATGATCTCACTCAGTTAAAGGCTCTGATTAAAAGAAATCCTTTAATGACCACCAAATGCCATATTCAAGCCCATTCACTTTCTCCATCAAGTAGCACTATACCTAGCACTAAGTGTGAGCGTAACTCTTTTTCTGAATCTGAAAAAAAGGTTTTAAGTTATTAAGAAATTGTTTTATTTGAAAATACTAATCACTTTAAAATCCTCTA
>WEIT01021853.1:1829-16200 GCA_013389985.1 Dryoscopus gambensis
AACAGCAGCCTTCTCGATTGAAACCTATGGTTTTTTCTATTTATTTTTGGACTTTAGGGTGACCAAAGCAGAGTCCACCACTTCACTGAACTGTCTGGTCAACAAAATGAGCAATATACTCTGTGTTCTTTTGTACATCAAAACAGACCACTGAAGTTTAAGAAAACATTTAACAGCTTGATAGGCAAGAACATGTCTTTGTTGATGTATTGAAATTAATTTGCTGTAAAAACTGCTTTAAGAATAACAAAATATTGTATGTATCACCTTAGGCACTATTTAAGTCAAGTAGCTTCTATGCTGGCATTTGCAGGAATAAGCAAAATTAGTTCAGCACAGTTCACAGCTGTGATCACTGGAGTAAAGCTCAGGGTCTAGGGGCGGCTAGCTCTGATACTCTACTAAAAAGGCAGCTGTACTTTACTACTGGTCCACTGGGCTTGATGCTAATAATTTTTAAATGGCCTGTTAGTTACAGCAGTGGCCTCAATCTACCTCTTATTTCAAATCTTATTAACACTGGTGTATCTTTAAACTACTTTATTGTCTTAATTAGCGTATATTAATTCATAATTCCCAGTCAATCTGTTGCTGTATACAGGAAAGAGAAATGAGAAAAAAATATTAACAGTGGCCAAAGAGTTGGTGGGATGAAATGCGACTGTGGTAATGTGGAACCAAACCAATCACACAAAACAGCGAGTGCAGAAATGCTTCTGTACACGCTGCTTTTCTCCACAGCGCTCTGCAGGATCAAACTACTGCCTTAGGATAATGGATTGGTACTGCCTAGAGGCATATTGGAGGAAAAGAAACTAATATAAGTAGGGTATTTAAGAAAAGCAGGTTCAATCTTTTTTCTTTTAGTTATAAAATTCGATTTAAAAAAATGAAAAGTTTTCCAGTTTTATTGGTTCCAGCAAGACATACTCAAAACAGTTCTAATAAAGCAAATTTTTCCTTTCACTCTGAGACTTATCTTGCTTACTCTTCTTTTTCAGGCAAAAATTCATTAACAGAAATGGAAATTGTCCCTGAAAAAGGATTGCAACACATTTCTTAATGCATATTAGGAAATATATGCTAACATATGTATGGTATATATATATATGCTAATACATATGCTAACATATATAAGTACCTCTATCATTAAAAACTATTAATTTCTGGTAGCTCAAAGCTACCATAGCATGTATTTTTTTAAAAAAAGTCGCATTGTATTTGTCTTGAAAATGTTTTATGATCTTTACATTTCTAACATACAGAAGACTCAATTAGTAGTTAGGTACCACAATGTTTTCATTATGCAGATATGTAATTACTGGCCAAAATCAACTTTTTCAACTCTAGAAAATGCTGATCATGCTGATAATGGCTTTTCAATCAACCAAAGATTTAAAAGAAATGCTGACATATATCTAAACTCAATCAGTCTGGAAAAATGTACAGAGCAAAGCATTTTTTTCTCCAACACAGTTATGCAAAATCTAACTAACTACTCTTTGCCTGATTATTTGTTTTGCTTATGGGTAAACAAAGGAACATAGATGATACTCATGCTTCAGAAGAAAAATACAGAATATTTTTCACCGTGTGATTTGAAGTTAAAGGATTGTTGTGAAAAACACATTATACACAGAAGTACAGAAAATTTGTCCTTTTAAAACTTGATTCTCTCTACAGTCTCTTTCTTAGCCTATTTTTTGTAGCATTTCCACAACAGTTATGCTGCTATACCTACTCACAAAAGAAAGAGATGTATTAGTTACCCTTTTGCCTAAGATAAAACATAATATAGGTAGGGTCATTTAACTTCCTTCCAGATTCAGCTGTGTTTAAGGCGTGTCTTGCTGAAATCACATTGAGGTGATTAAAAAAAATCAAAACAGTCCTTGTGTTTTCTTGGTTTTCAATGCCTGGATCATCTACTTTACATCCACACTTGCTGGGTAATTCTTTCTCTAAGCACAAGTATGATATGATCAAGAGATAGTTTAACTGAACCAGATGCCTAATTTTCTTCTCTCCTTTATTCTAGACTGAAGAAAAGGGATGGCCTGCCAGCTTGTGGCCTGTGAAACTAGAGAGGACTATACTGGAGACTCAAAGGAATCTCCTCCAGCATCATGTTCATTGTCATAATGTTCTGATCTCAGAGCTAAAAAACTCAGCACAATCCCACAGGATTTCCTTACCATGGTACGTTTTATCCTTGAGTTTAACTGAGATCAAAATTCAGAAAAAGCAAATAGAGATTTCAAGTAAGCTGTCTGGAGGGAAGCAACAGGATCACAGCATAGTTCAGACTGGGAGTGACCTCAGGAGGTCTCTGGCCCAACCTCCTGCTCACAGGAGGCCAGCTCTGAGGTCAGACTGTGTTCTCAGGGCTTCACCTGGTCAAGGACAGAAACTGCACAATGTATCTGCTCATTCTATTCCACTGCCTGTCTTTACAGCGGCATTTTTAAAAGAATATTCAGTCTGAACCTCTCTTGATTCACTTTACTTTCATTATCTCTCGTCTTCTCACCCTGCCTCGCTTCACTGAGTCCAGTTCCATCCCTAGATTATTTCCCATAGGCACTGGGGATTGTCAGGTCCTTCCCGAAGCCATCTCTGCTTCAGGCTGAACAAAACCAGTGCTCACAGCCTTTTCCCACATGGCTGGTGCTCAAGGTGAGTAATACCTATCTCTGACCTACTATCTCTGTCCCTTTTCATGCAGCTCAGGATACTGATATTGGTTAAGAGGCCCTCTTATAGATTTTACCTGAAAGATGTTACAATTTTCATTGCCCGTTGCAAGCAGTAAAGTAACTACTATAATCAAAGTCAGCACAGCTACTAGAAGAAAAAACATGCCAAAACCTTAACAACCAAGGCTTATCAATAGTAATATCAATGAACACAAATGTCCATATGTGTCTGAAAATATGGACTTGAACATGGATCATGCTTGCACTTGGTAATCATATTGTTCTATCCCAATGCAAATTTGGACCACATGTAAGGCAACCGTAGAAACATAAAGTCACACCCACTTATGGATGGATGAGCCCATTACAAAATGTTATTAACACACTGAGGAACATGTTTTATTCCAAATCACTTACTAAACCCAGAAATCCAGACTGATCATTTATTATAGATTTGGTGCACTATGAGGTGTTGCAAAAACACAGCTCCAATTGATTAAATAATTGCATTGCCATAAAGGCTGAGGGACAATATCCCACTTCTGTGTGGAGTCACCTTGCCTCAAAGTCGGTGAAAACTGCTTCTGCACACACAACGGCAAAATCTAGCCTGAAGTCATCCCACAGCATCAGAAAATAAAACAACATATATCAATGAGTATTTTAAACAACACAATTTGATTATTTGACTCTGTACACAGCCTAAGGCATAGGTCTAGACATGTCAGAATAGGGCAAAGGCCTTGCTCTTTAGAGGTTATATTTCATCCTGTCGTACTATCCTCTATGTCCTGTCATATCTTCGCATTACCTCAAGGAAGTAAGTGGCAGAACAGAGGTGTAACAGAACACTTGTGGAAGCCAGTTCCTACACAGCCATAGCAGATTCACTTTATTAGCCTAATTAGGAGGCTATGTAGACAGAGGACACACTTCATAAGTGATCTATACCCTGAACTTAGTGGAAAAATTGTGAAAAAAATAGATACAGGTCTTTGGAACATATTTCAATTTAGCATTTAAGGAGTACCACACAGGTGTACATATATTTAAGAGTATCTATTGGCTCTTCCCATTTTTTCCTTCAGTATTCCCTGCAATGGGATAGATAGAGAACACAACTTGTGCTCCTCATCCCTTGACCGGTCATCCCAAGGCCCTAAAGTCTCTTGATTGCCCTTGGACCTCTTGGTGCAACTTCAACACTGCCTACCTGATAAATCAGTAATTGATAAGAATCTGAGGGCCATATCCAGGGTAGGAAGCTTTTCTTTGTATCTTTAACCTGGGCCCCAGGGAGGCAGCAGGCTTCCCTAAGAAATGGGTCCAGTCTGCATATTAGGCCTTGTGCTCCCTTCAGCCAGTCTCCTATGGCAATGACACATCTTTTTTCCTTTATGGAAGTGGCTTTGATGCAGGGTGCAGGATGAGCTAACTTTGGTGACACCTCCAAGGTAGATGAACTATCATCCTCGTGGTTGTTGCCTCCCACTAGCACAGCCTCACTCCTTTTATGCAGGGCACCTGGGAAGGCGAGGCAGCCACAGCACTTAGCGCTTCACCATAAAGTGTGTGAGGGATGGGGATGCTTCTCCTTAGAGATAAATCAGTGAGCTAATGGTTACTGAGGGAAAAACCGGCACTTCAGCCTCCTCCCGGTGCTTACATTGTGCCTGACACTGAGCACTGTGACACTTCAGCACTGAGCAGTGTTTGGGTTTACACTCATCCGGCTGGGTGAAGCGAGGTTATCGCCTTGCTTCACCTAAAAGCTCCTCTGCGACAAACTAGGGAAGTGCAAGTTGTTTTCTGCACTAGCCCGGCAGCAAAGAAATAGTGAATAATTTGTCAAAAACACATAACTTTGCTTTTAGTGTAACTCCAATCTTCTGCAAAATGCTGAGCAATCAGGAAATCAAGCAGCTAGTGAGATATGCCTTAAGCGGTCTCTGATAAGAGGGCTCTCTCTTATCCAAAATGCTGCCAATTTTTCTCCTTGCTGTACTGCATCACATAGGCAATGACAAAATATCTTCTTTTTGCACAGCTACTGTCTTTAAATTACATCTACTACATTATGCACATTTTTTAGATATATAATAGGGACAAAACAGAGAATGATACAGTATACAAAAAAAGAAGTAAAAAAGTAGTTACACGTGTATATGCACATACTCAAATTATTTTTTGCTATAATTATTTTCCTTTTGTGTACTTAACACAAGAGAAAAGTTATTAGAAATTGTGACATTTGTCTCCATTGGATTCCATAAACAACATGAAGTATTTTTAATTGCATAGATGATTACTTACTGACCTTTCTCTAATTTTCATCTGTTCATCTCTCGAGATCCCACATGTCAAAAACCAAGGACTACCAAATAATTTCAAAACAGTAAAAATATCTAATGAGAACTAATGGTTCTAATTTCAGTAAAAGAGCCACAAGGGTACTATCACAGTGTAGAGTGAGATAAAAAAACCTCTATTTTTCTGACATCTAAATAGGAATACTATTAGGAAAATGCAATTTCTATAAATGTAGAGGTCTCTGACATCTACTCACAACTACCTGAAGACTCCCATTTTTCATCAATAAAATCTAAATAAATAATTATATTTCAAATAAAATGAAAATATTTCATTTTTTAAACTGAGTCAGAAAATTTTGTTTCAGAACTGTCCATCCTTAGTAATTTCCTTTTTCAGACAATTTTAATTTCTCACTTGAAACAGAGGTCTCTTTCAGACCACAATTCCCATGATGGAACAAAACATTTCCCCTGGTCTCCTGAACAGGATGATTACAAGAGCTGCTAGCAGGGCAGCGGGAAGAAGGAGCAGTGGAGGAACAGTCTTTTTGATTTTCAATCTTAATTTATTCAAAAGATATGTAAGTATATGCAATATAATACAACTATTTGATCTTCATTATTTCTAGAAATGTCTAAAAGCAAAGCAGAAAGAGGATTTTTTTAACACGTGGCTTTGTCATATCTGACACTAGTGCTACTCAAAAAACCTGTCATGAAATGATCAGTCTATCTTTGAGAGCTATGCAACTGGAAATACACCTCCTGACATTCAAGGATCATAAATAATACATACACCTTCATCACTGCCAAGAGTTGAAACAAGAGCATCAAAATAGACAGTAGTTTTAAAAGGACGACAACAGGAAATCATAATTTTGTAAGACAGAAATTGTTAACTTGGATTTCACAAAATATCAGTTGTTCTGCAATTAAGCTTCGGTGACTCAGATTTTGAACTTGTTAAACAGAGCCCTGAAGTCATTATATTTTTGTATTTCAGAAGATAACATTTCTCTAAGCTAAAACCACGTGTACACAGCTCAGTGCTCAGCTTACAAGCTGTCCAGAGATGGATTTGACAAAGATATTTTAGCCTCCTTTTTATTGTTAAGCTTTTCTCAGATCAGGAATGTCTAACTAGCTCCCCCAAAAAACTCAGCTTCAGAGTATAAATATTTCCATGTTCAATCTCAGTTATCCTGACTTCAATAATTAAGTCATCTGTAGCTGTGGAAGAGGACAAGTTTGAAATCATCATGATACAGGATAATATAGATAATATAGGATAGCTAACACAGCAAGAAAAATATAATTTTCAACCAGGAGTACAGTGACAGAGTCTAGGAAAGATGTTAAGCCATTTATAATGATGGCTAAAATTTAAGGCGAGGAAATGTTAATATATCATATATAGTAATGTACAAAATACATATAATAAATGTTATATATATATATATATGTATGGAAAAAACTCTAAGATATCAATATACACCTAACAGAAGTGTAAAATGTAAAGTAGGCTCAGGTACAAGGTAGTATGGCTATGCTAGTGTACAACCAAATGCCTGAGGGTTATGCAAGCAATTTTGTCTATGGAAAACAATAAAAGAAGTCCAAGAAGAGAAGCACATTTACTCCTGAAAGCAGTGGACAAGTACAGTAAGAAGCAAGCTGGAATTGGTAATGCTATCCAAAAAGGTGAAATAGGCAGGGTTTGGGCAAGGATTTGGGCATCAACCAGGTTCATGCCCAACGCACATGGGAAGAAGTGAATGGGGCCAGTGACATGGACTGGCACTCTGATACTTAATAACTATGGGAAAGCTCTAGCAGGCCACCAAGAGGCAGAGTAATTCTGGTAAATTCAGAGCAGTATATCCTAATTAACAGTTGATTGTGGGAGGGGAAATAAATGAAGGAAACAATCAGCAGAGTGGGGGAGATAAACTTATTCAAGAAGCTGAAGAATCTTAGGAATTAAATAAAATAATTTGAAACATATAAAATTTATATATATAAAACAAGATAGTAAGTTTTCATAAACACACCCACACCAGAAAAAGCTTTAGCCCAAAAGTACTAGAAAATAGAATGGAGAAAATGTACTTGGAGTTGGGAAGAAGAACTTTCCTTTGTATGTTTTTACTGAATTGTGTCTCTTTGTAAGGGTGTCAGCACCCAGGCACTGGGCAGGAGGGCTGCAGGGACCACAGTGAGGGAGGTCAGGACTGCAGTTGAGCCTGGGAAAAGCTGCTTAATCAATTTTCCCAAAATCATGTCTGTATTGTTCATGACAATAATTGGTAAGGTGGCCCTTAGCCAAGGTCAGTCAATAGCACTCTTTATGAGATTCTTTTTTATTCTTAAAAAAAAAACCAAAAAAACAACCCAAACAATATAAACATACAAAAGTGAGAAGCAAAGGGGAGAAAGAACATTCAAAAAAAAATTATTTTAAATTTGCTTCCTCAAAGCAATCAGAAGAAGGATTTCTAAAGGACAGAAAAGTAACAGCTGTGAGTCTGCACACATCTAAATTAAGAGAAGGATAGAAAAGATACTTTGGCTTGCACAAATTGCAGACTCAAGCAGGACAGAATGAATGCAATGCATGACTTAAAGCAAGTAGGAAGGATCAACACAGCCATTCCAGTGTGTGCATGAACTGCCCCACAAGCAGAGGCAGAACCTCTGCTGCCTCAGACACACTGAACTGCAAGATGAATACTCAGAAAGTTTCATGAGGTGGGGGAAAACCAACACCAACAGGATATCATAGAATCATTAAGGTTGGAAAAGACCTTCAAGATCAGGTTCAACCTTCCAAAATACACTGGAAGATCCAATCTATGCACTGTAAAAAACTGACTTCTCAGGGCAGCTAAACTGAGCGATTGCAGCAGAAGTAAAATTCATGAGGACAAAAAAAATCTTAAGATTTGAAAGAAAAAAGGCATACCTTAAGTCATTTGTACAAGAAACACAATTCTGACAGGAAATCCAGCTAATGCTGAACGTACACAGTTTTCTGCATTAGTAAAGCTTAGAGTATGAGCAATTAATGCTCTGCCACTCTCAAGAAGGCCAAATACAGCCTATAGCTGAATTCTGCCTTCTTCCACCAGTAGAAATTTCCATCATCCTGTCCAAGCAATGAAGTACTGTTAACCCAGCCAATATTTAAAAGCCTTTGCTATCAACCAAGTACCATAACACCCTAGACACACAGGTTTTTAGCTCAGAAGACACCATACTAAAATCTTGTCTAGGCACCCCCATGATATAAACTACAGTAGTTTATTTGCCCTATCTAAATTGTTTTATTAAAACTTTGATGAACCTTTTACAGATTTTTTAAAGTTAATTTTTTTGGTGCTTTTTTTGTTTATTTGCTTTTAATTGTAACAAGTCAGCCTGATCAGATCTGAGTATATTCGTAAATTAAGAGAAAGAATGGGCTACAAAACATGAAGTTCTTTCTTGTTTCCAAACCTGCATGTAAAATTACATGTGCTGGATTCTTAGCTTCTGGTACCAGACTTTTGACTCATCCAAAGCACGGTCTGTAGATATCAGCCCATTAAGCACCAGTGAACCTGTACCTAAATAACCCAGTGCAGAATCCTGCAAATCCTGACTGTGACTGTAAACCCTTTTTATGTGAGGAGATGCACAACTGAAACAGCTTCCACTTGCTCTTGCTCATTGGGACAAATGTGGTACATTATACGAATAACTGTTTGACCTACAATAATTTTCCTAGATGGCCCATTCTCAGCTAGCACCCCTGCATAACCATAACTTCAGGTTCATCTGCCTTAAGATTATGGGGTTTTGGTTTTTTTTTATCTTAGAAAGACTTAAACATAAACCATATTTAAAGTAATCTGTAGCAGAGGACTTCAGTGTCTTGGGGTTTTTTCTCATTATTTTGCCACCAGTTCCATGCAGGCACACTTACTTTTTTGCACTGGTATATTTAAAATCTTCTTTTGGGTATCACTACACAGCTGGTTCACGTCAATAAGGCAGCAGAAGTCACCACATCCCACTGCCTGAGGTAAATCCCCTGATAAACCTGGCTTCCTTCCATGCGAGACTGAAGCAATGCTTTTATGGGATCTGCTGCAGGCTGGTTATTGAAAATGGAAGATGCTTAGTGCTTTGCATGCATAGCCCTCTATAAATAATATATAAAGGTCAAATAAGTTATTTATTGGGTCATTCTGCCCATTTTATGTATGCTACCTTGTTTCAGTATTGAAGGCCTGATTTTCAGTTGTTGTAAATTCAAACTGATTGACAGGGTAATTTACCATGAGCTGAGAAACTGGAAAACAGTGAGAACAATCATTATATTTTTTTGGCTCAGTCAAATGCAGTTGTCTACCCATATTCACTGAGTTCTCTTGAAGCTGGCTTTTTTCCCTTTTTTTTTCCAATTTTGCATGTTCAAACACTGTTGGGTAATAGTCTTGCATAGGTGATTCACAGCAAAGCTGCTTCTTCAGTGATGGCCTGCCTCAATTTATTCAGTTCCATAAATCAACCTCTCCCATCATTTCAGAGTATCTGCTCAAACTCACCACTGCAAAACAGAGCTCTTCTGTTTCCTCCCGGAACTGCTTCACCATGCAGTTCTGATATAGCCCAACACAATTTTGACCCCTTTTCCACATCTACCTGCCTCCCACAAGTCATGTCTAATACATTTTTTCTCACATTGCACATAAGACATCTCCTTTGCATTGTTCTCCTATTGCACCTTCACCAGCTCAACTCACAGCGACGCCTGCACACTGGCCTGACAGAAATAACATTCGTTACTTCCTGGTCCGTGTGGGAGTCATCTCTGACAGGGTCTCCCTTGCTGCTTCTCATCACAGCATCACCTCTGAGCTCTCACCAGTGTTACTTCTGAGATCTCCAGCTGCAGCAAATTGAAAGCAAATAGTCATGAAGGCATTATTCACACCTCATTTGTTACATTTCTCACAGTTGTGCCCTCACTTCCCTCCACGGTTCAACTCCAATGGGATCACCTGCTCTGCAATGTTTGGAAAAGCTCCCCACTCCCTGCCAGGTGTCTCCTTGAGTCACTCTTCTTCCCTATGGCAGCTCTCGGATGCGCATTGTAGGGGCCGTAGGTACAAAGCCCACATTCACCTAGCCAGAACTGATGGAGGAAAAAGGCTAGAAGCAGCCCAAAATCCAGCTGCTGCTACATGCTGCGTAATCACACTTCATGGGAATGAAAGTAAGAGACAGCCCGTCCCCGAATGGGGCTAGGAGGCAGTGGAGCAGGGAAGCAAATGCAAAGCTCTCAAGCATTTCATACACAAAGGATGACACGGGAGCGTTTCCCAGCCCAGCCCGGAGGTGCCGAGGTGCCCCCCTGGCCTCGGCAGCATCCTCCAGCTCCCATGGCTGCAGGGTTTATTTCTGCAGTGCGATGCGCAGCCTCACAGTGGCTCCACACACAGCCGTGGCAGGGGGCCGCGTGTCGCCTACACCAGAGCCACAGGCTGGTCGCTCCTCACTTAGATGGATCGGTGTAGACAACACAGCTTAAATACCACAAATGTGTTAAATTTAGACTCAGACAGGAACAAACCTGTAAATAATGAGAAATTTGCCTACCATCTATCTGACTCTCTGCATACTACAACTGCTCTCGCTGTTTTATGCATTTTTTTTAGATGTAGGCTATGCTGTGTTCTATATTTCTAAAGCACTCAGTAAAGTCTGGATAATACTGGAATACTAATAGTAACAATAATTATGACCCTACTCTTGTCTAAAATACTTAATGCATTATAATTTTCCACAGTATCAACATTCTATAATAATGAAATTGATAACTTTTGTACAAATCATTAACAATTAAAATTTATTTGTACACTATAATTTGAATATCTGAGAAATAACATAGTGCTAATTAGTGTATGCAGAACCTCTGACTAGTAAGTATGGGATATTTATTTGTCTTTTCTTTAATAAAGCTGCATTTCTCTAAAATAACACAAACAGTCCAAGAAGAAATTAAATTCTCTAGAAATAGTGATTTTCAGCACTAGCCATTTTTTTCAACAGTGCACCAGAATTCAAAAAGCAAGACTTTATCCTCTGCCTTATGAATACTAAACAGCATTCTTAATCTAAAGGTTAAACCAAAAAATCGGTCTCTTGGTCTGTATTTTTATGAGAATTGCGGTGTATTTTATGTGCATTTTTTAAGTGTAGCTAAACCTGTACTGCATGTCAGCAAACTTTAATTTAGCATATTGTTTTTCCATAAAAACATAACATTATAAATAACCTTCAAATACAATTGCATATTTTCAGTCTTTGAAAACAGGTAATTCAAAAACACCTTTACCCTCCTTTATCTCATTCAGGAAATCCACAAGCGCATTCCATGTCTTGAAAAAGACTGCCTATACATTAACATTTTGGGAGTCTTACATATTCTTTAAAGGGCTCCTTTCTCAAGAGGGCTAGCAGTAACCAAAGCATGACTATGGCCACTGAGTTTAATTTACTCAGATCAGAGTTCAACCGACAAAAGGAGACAGTGAGGAAGCTGAAAGATTTCCTAGCAGTTGGAGCCCGCCGGCTGCATTACCCAGCACCTAACTTAGGGAGGAGATAAGTGTGGACAAATCACAAAGAGGCCTAGCTCTGAGCTGCAGTACCTGCACTGGTTTTTTGGCACATATATTTGAGGGCTTCAACGAAAAGCTGTACACATGTGAAGCAGTTTACACCAGGGTTTTCCTGTTGTATACTCTGTTCTCAGAGCTGAACACGGGCGGGTTCCCATACCTCCAATGTGGGAAAATCACTGTAGGCCTGACAAGTGTTCCTGCTTTCAAATACCACCAGCCTTCAAGATCTCCATGATAAACCAGCTTAGTTAAAGATATTAGCATAATCATGTCAGATATACGATGAAAATATGTGTCTGGGGGAAGGATGCTGACAGAGTTTTGCCAACACATGCAGGACAAGGAAGGATATAAATTTCTGTGATGTAATTCAGTGTGCTCCAAACACAAATACTCAGCAGTCAGAATTTTTGCATCACCAGATAACATATATTGCAACTGTTTCTAGCACTAGAGCATTAGCTGTAGTGCTGTGGAGAGTATCTCTAGTGTGATAGGATCGTACTAAACTTTTATAAAGCAAGGAAAGATGTGAATTCATAGCAGTCACAAGCCTGCAGTTATCCTTGGAGAATGCATATGAAGAAAGATAACCAAAAATATTTTTCATTAACTGAGGGTAAACTACAAATTCTGGATGGTGATTAATTTGTTGATCCATGAGAATAAAGATCTCTGGGGAGCACCACCAGTCCAGCCTGACTTTCCAGGAATGCTGAATTTTATATCTGGATCTCTGCTTTACTAAAAATGGAAAGAAAAAATACAAATCAAATGTACAGGTGACTGTGTCTCTTTGTGGGAGGGTATATTTGAAGGATCAAAGACGTATTGATTTGAGAAAATAAAATGTATTCTTATGTTAGCTATACGAGGATATCTACAGAGAGTACCACAAGAGAAGACTAAAATACTGCAGACTGGCTCCACTTCCTGCCATTACCTCATTCTTAAAAAAAAATACAAATGCATCCTTCCAATCTAACACATTTTAGGAGACAGGAGGAGAACAGGATAACTATTTTGGACAGAGACTGCTATTAGCATTTCCAATACAGAGTTTATTCCAAATTTGGTGCTATGCCTCTGCAGATCTCAGATCAGAATCAAGCCTTTAGGCATTAACTGAGATAAACAAAGTATGATACGCCAAATCTAATTATGTTATAAATATCCAAATAATATCTAGATCTCTAAGGTAATTCTAAAGAGCCTCAGTGACAGAGAGGCAAATATGATTAAGTTTAAATTGCAAACAGTTTGTGAAATATGGGAAATAGCATTACATGTGAAAATATCTGTAGGGAAATATTTTCTTTTAACTAATAAGGCAGGAAATTTTGCGACATAGTAGATGATTTTTCCAGTAGCTTAAGGCATCTTAAAGAAAAAGCAAGGATGCTAAATAACTACTATACATTCCAGCTTTAAAGCCATCATCAACAATACTTGTTTCATAACTAAGAAGTAACAAAAAATAATGAAAAGCAAAGCAGTAACAAAAAATAATGGAACACCCTCCCCCTTCTTATATGTTTGCATCAATTATAATAATGAACTAAACACTTAAATTGGTTAATGATTCAGCTTTATTCGAGACATGTAAAAATGAAGCCTTTGTCTCCTCCCCTTTCACAATTTTCATAGCAAGAATAAAATATCAGCAGATAATTCAAATACAATGCTTTCCCCAAGAAAGGTTTGAAGAAAAAGAAAATTGTTAAATGACAGACCTCTGCCATCACGTTTACTACCTATAAAGGCACTGATGTATGGTTAAGTGAGTGCACCTAGCCACAACTTTATTTTAAGATCAGACTGAAACTGAGCTTGTAAATGCATACCGAACATCTGTCTGACTCTGCCCTCTAGTCCTCCTGTGCAAGTTCAAGTCATAGAACTCCACAGACACGTCATTGTTTTCTCAATCAAATGACAGAAATTCCAAAAGTGCTCAAAACTGCAGTTTTCAGGGAACAAATTTACATGCTTGTAAGGCACCCAGAGCTATACGCCTTAATTAAATCTATTTCCTTTTGCATTACCCTAAAGCACTTCCACTAACTCTTTACCTGTTTGAGCTATGTATACTGACACTGATTCGTAGAATATGTGGCCAGTTCAACACTCACATGCACTATGGGAAACCTTTCAGGAGAACCTCAGGAGCACCTCCTGGCACAAAATCTTACACACTGNCAAGTGATAAAATACCAAATCCCTCACGTACATGCATGAATACAGCTAAAACCTGCTAGATCTTGACTGTACACTAGGTTGTGCTCATAAATGTTCTCCTCAGTGATCACTAGCTGGAACTTGTTTCAGCGTGTGGGTGTTACAGAAGGAACACGCACCCAGCCACGCAGGCTAAGATGGGATACAGCTTGGACAAGGTGAAAATCTCTGAATAGTCCAGAACTGTCCTAAGCTTTCAGGTCCAAGTACAAAACTGTGTACACCCTCATATAATTATAAGACTCAGCTCCTAACTTTGGGGATGTGAGTAGAGAGATGTATAGAGAAATGAAACATCAGCTTTGACAGATACAGATTTAACTACTGGGAAAGTTCTGCAGCAGCCAGCCTGCCACATTCCCACAGCCTGAATTGAGGCCAATGACAGATATATTTGCAGGTCTTCCTCCAGTGCTGAAGGAATATATTTCATGGTTTAAGAAAAGTGAAGTCA
>WEIT01021866.1:0-15239 GCA_013389985.1 Dryoscopus gambensis
ATATTTTGCACACTTAGCAGTGAGTATAACTGTTTCAGCAAGTGACATGGCCATTTCTACCCCTGAAAGGAGGCAATTTCTCCAGAATTTCCCTGGAGAAATCAGAGGAGTTAGCATCTTTGTTATTTCACACTTGGGAAGACTCTTTGTGCATGCTATGCCCCAGCTCGGTGAGTGCAGTGAGGAAGCACTCACAGCAACACAGTGCATGTCTATGTACACTGAGCTTGCCTGTCTTTCGGCTGTGTACTCTGCTGCTTTAGTGAAAAGTAATCCTGAATTTTAAGGTGTGAGTTTAGAATAAGGTTCTCTAAACACAGCAATATAAACTCCATAAATAAAGAGCTGCAAACTATCTGTCAAAGTAGTCAGAGTAGTAGACACTGCTTTTGAGCCACATGGTTTCAGCTTCAATAAATTGGTTGACAGAACAGGTCTAGGAAAGAAACAGAAAAAGGTAGAGAAAGCTGTGGCTAAAGCCTTCTTTTTCAGCATGCCAGAGGCTGTTTGATCTTGTGTTGGAAATCATCAGTTTCAAACACTTAGGATTTATGGTAAAGATCGGTCCAGAAGTGGACACCATTTTCCCCTTTTGTTACTTTGCTGGGTGAAAAGTAAAAAAAAAAAAAAGGAAAAAAAGAAGAGCAGTTTAAATGTCTGGGCTTCACAATCCAGGGAAAAATTAAAACTCCAGGAAAAACACAGTTCAAGGCTGGCAGGAGTGGAAAAACAAACAAAAAACCCCTGTGGGAATGACATTGGCAATAGGCAAACTTCATAGTGTGCAGAAGAAATGCAGATTTCAAATTAAAATGCTTACCAGGTGATTGAGATATTTTGCCTGAAAGTTTCAATAAACATATCCACTGAAGAGTATCAGCTGTGTCTACAGTGGCTGGTGTGAAACAAAGAAACATCTGCTATGTATATATATTGGACACTTTGGAAAGGTTGGAGCCAAGATTGAGGGTCAAGAATGCTATATATACAGATATATATGAAATGCATTTCTCAAATGTAAGCAGAGCTAATGTTCTGGTTCTTTGATAACATCCCCTGCAGTGAAGTTGCCACCAAGAGTGAGTCTACAGTGCCTTCACTCTGCATACACAAAAGTACAGCGTGGCTCTGTGCAAATTCAGCCTAGTTAAAAGAGAAGACCCCAGCCAGCCACAAGCACAAGCATACCTGGCTGAGTAGAAGGTACACACTTACCCTTGGACTCCACTTAGAATAAAAACTACAAAAGGTGCCTCTTCTCCTTCATCCCCATAAAACTTGTGACTGTAACAATAATGATTGTTTTCCCTAAAAAATAAACACAAATTGGCAAATTGGTTGCATTTAGTTAAGAGCTCTTTGTTTTGTTTGAAAAAATAACAAGATGGATGCACACACATATGGACAGGGTTTCATGCTGTCTGTGATACTTGACATTTTGTATACCTTGTTTTGTGTCTTCCCATCTAGCCAGCTCTATATCCACTGATTTGAAAAGAGGGAGAAAGAATTAAATCTGAGGAAGAAAAGAAAATAAAGTTTTTATTTTTTCTAATAAGCGTTTAACCTGGGTAATATTCAGTCTGCCTTTGTCAGTCAACACACATCAATATATTTTTTAGCCATTTAGGTTAATGAATCAAAATAAAAGGCCTGCAGTGGAAAAGGGGATTTTCTTGGCAAACTTTGTGTCAAGGTTGTATTAATGGCATAGCAGAGAAGGAGTTCAGGAAAATGAAAACATTGAGGGGAAACAGGAAGATTTAGGGAACTGTAGGATGGCTAGTTAATGAGCCACCATATGTGCCTGCACTCAGCAAAGCCAGTCTTGTGATTCAAAGGTGAAAAGGAGAGCAGAGAGATCTTGTTAAAAGCAGAGATGAACAGAGAAAAGTATGATTCCCTAAACTGTAAACCTCAGGTGGTTTTACCCCCTTTTCTTCTGAGGTGTCAGGGCAAAAGGTCAGTAGCGGAGGACGACATGAGTGCAGAGCAGTTGGAGAATCTTCAGTCAGTCTTAATTATTTCCACAGACCTATCTCACCACAGAGAGCCAAAAACTGCTAATAGACACTGCCTTCAGAAACCATTACCCGAATCTGGCTGGCTCCCTCTTACCCAGCATGGCTTGCCAACAGGGACATGTTCAGGAATGGTGGAAATAAATGGCAGTGTAGCAAGGGATAATGTCTAATTGAGGCATTTAATCTGTAAAACACTGAAAAGAGGGGAAATAATCCAAATCTTAATCTGTGCAATGATTCATGTGAATGACATCTGCTCTGTCTGGCTCTGAGGCCAAGATAATTAATCCATGGAGAAGAGGTTTTGCTGTACATCCTGACAAAAATCTTGGAGTAATAATGTCAACAAATGAAACAAAATGGATATTATGGGATAACCTTTTACCTGAAAGGCAGTGGTATGACCGAGTGGCTGCTCGGTTACAAGCTAGCTTCTAATCTAAAAAAGGAAGAAATTTGTGTTTCCCATAGGAATCACTTTACTCTGGAAGCTCCTCCTCTATTTTCACAAATGTGTTTGCTACATGGTTGCAGATGTCTTTGGAAATGCATTTACTCCCTGAGAACCAGAGGGATCAGAAGCATAAGGAAAGAGCATATGGTAAAGTCTTAGCCCCAGGGGTATGCAGATTGGACTTTGCTCTGCATTTTTCATGATATATGATTCTTCCCATGGAAATAAGTTGGATTTGGGAGAAAGGTTTTGTATTAAAATTTCAGAACAGAGAATGTTCTGAAAAGCAACTACTTTTTCAGGAAATTAATATTGCCTCCCCCAGTACATATCTATAAAGTCCTTGACTACAGTGCTGAAAAAGGTCTTATTTTTTGGAAACATTGGAGAAAGATCAGTGAACTAGACAAATATATACTGAGGAAACAGAAGTAGTTGGAAGAAGGTTTATCTATGGAGAAACTCCCTCTGCCTGGCAGAAAAGAGAAAATACATCTGTTCTAAATTTTCTACAGTAAAAGCTGGTAGAAAAATTTTGGTAGTGTCTTATCAAATAGCATTCACCAGTTTTTTTAAACAATAAGTCTTTGATTTCTGGCATAATTTGAAGAGGCATTGTGCCTCAACACCTGAGCACAGCCATCAGTGGGGAACTCCTTCTGAGCCTCAAAATCCTGGCGGGAGCACAGGCCCTCCTTCAGTGCCACAGCTCAGCACACTGGTATCCGCAAGAGTCTCAGGCATTTGGAGGAAGAGGAGGTCAGCATCCGAGTCATAACTGCTCAAATCAAAGGCTTCAGGCATGGAAGAGGACAGCGCCTTTCCATGTATAACTGCTAAATTCAAGGGTTGTTGCAATGAACATGTACAAATTGGTATTCCTTAAGGTTTGTCTCTGGGCAAAGTTCAGGTGAATTTTTCCTTGAGATAGATAGATAGCATGGATATTTTTTATCATCATGGTTTGCTTTTTCTAACAGGGAAACTATTATTATAAGGCATCTTGACATTTCTCATTCATGCCATTCCATATTAACTCAATCCAGTATCCATGTTAGCCAGATCACAAGCAGAGATTCTCTCCAATGTACTTGGCCCGTTAATGCTCAAGACAGCAACACTGACCAACAGCAGGAAGGTAAAATTTACATTTTACTTAAAAATGTGTGATAAAAACCAATAGATTATATGTCTACCGATGAAACACAAACCAGTGATCGTGACACGGGTGTACAAATCTCTAAATTAGATCCTGTACATGCAAAAATAACTTTCTTCCTTCAGGCCCCATTTAAACTTAGAGGGACTGGATTTCACTTTTGCAGAGCAGAGAGAGTACAACATGAAACTCGCCAAATAGGCTGATAGTTTGTATTTATGAAACAGTGCTAGTAGGTAATTACAGAATCGTCGTTTGGGCAGTGTACACACATCCATTAGACTAAGGAAAAGATGTTTAAATCGTGTTTACAAGTTATGCCACAGCTTTAACTTTACATGGCTTTTAAAATGCCATATGCTGCCAACATATAAAGAGGTTGATTAAGATTTTGCTGCAGAATAGCAGACATTCTTCCACAAGACACTTCACGATAATTTATGGGTATTTAATGTACTTCCAGAGAACGAAATTATGTGTACAAGTTCTCTGAGCATGCACCAGTCATTTCAAGAACCCCAAAGCAGTTAAAACCGAGATTTATAGTAAAATAGTTTAATACTGTTTCTAAACAAAATTGAGAGTTCATGGAAAGGACAAATACAAAACACATGCTTGCAAAAATAGCACTGCTAGAGAGTAACAGTATCAAAACATGCCCATAGGATCTTTAATGTTTGTAAGCTGCATCTGAAGGCTAATGAGATTTCAAACTACAATATGTCAAATTTATGAGGTGTAGAAGGACATGTCCCTTACTCTCATGTAAAATATTGGGCAGTAAAAAAGTTTAAAACATTCCTGAGCTGATTTGAAATTTAAAGTTATGCCCTGACTGGGCTGGAATTTGGAGAAAGTAGATGGGGCTTTTTTCCTGCCTTCCAAATCTATCATTCTTAATATTTTCACAGTGCCGGTGTCTGGAGCATCTAATGCCAATGTATCTTCAGCAGCATGAGCTCAAGTGACTTGATATTTACAACACAAATCTCATGTGAGCTTTCAGAATTGTCTACAGACCCAGAATTATAAAACACTATGAAAGGAGGTGCTCAAAAAATTCTAGAGTCAAGACACAGTCTTTGTGCCCTCAAAGAGGAAGAAACACTATTTTATACATGTCAAAAAATTATTTTGCTTCTTTTGTCTGTGTTATGCAGTTGCTGGCTGTACATGGTTACATGAACAGTTACTCTTTCATTTTACTTAAGAATGTGTCATGTTAATGTATGAGCACCAGAACACTCTGCAGATTTGTTTTTCCTTTAAGCCACAAAAAAAATCCATAAATCCATGAAGTTAAAGTTACTGTAAAGCTAGTGATCAAGTCTGTGTCTTTTTGAGCTGTGTTCAGTTCAACAAATTTAATGTCAGGTCTTGATCAAGCCAGCTCTTTTCGTGCCTGTAAAGAGTGAAAAGAACATCTTCCCTGGAAGGTGTCTGATAAAGCTAGTTGCACTAAAGATTGTACAGACCTTTCTAACATACAAAGGAAACTGATTAAAAAAATATTTTTAAGAGAAAATACAACATTCCTTTTTTCCTGAATGCTCTCTGTATTCAATAACCATACATATAAGACTTCCTCAGAGCAATAACTCAAAGGAATTGTGCAGATATGTATCATAAGGTGTGAAAGTTAGTCCAGACAATTCTAGAGCATCACAGGGATAGATACTGAAAGAGCAAATAATAACTCTGAAATCCTCTTCTGAGGCACTGTAGATTACAGTTGCCAAGTGGGCCAAGTGTAGTAAACCTGAGAAACTCAAATTTAAATATAACTTCTGTTGTTTTGTTTTTCTATTAAATTATGAACAGGTACGTTTGGGTTATTGAAACAGCTTCCATTATGCCTTAGGTGTTATTTCAAGGGCTGGAAGGAATCTGCCTTTCAGATTGTTTAATCTAATTTAGGGCTTGGGAGACCAATGTGGCTTAATCTTAACCACATGATAAAAACTGTAGAGTATCACTACATATAAAAGTCACTATCTGAATTTTATGGGCTTGTAATTTTTGCTTTGGAATAATTCTGGTAGCCATACATTATATTTTCACCTTGTACTGAAGACATGTACTCTTGAACTCAGTTTTCCCATAGCTTTTGTCTAGGATTGGAGTATAAATTTTGAAAGTGGAAAATACGTAAGATTTCACTTGAACTGCTCTTTTATTTCCTCCTCACAGCAAGATTAGGCATACCAGATTGTTTTTGAAAATCTCAAGTATCTCTTTGCAACACAAGAAGGCTCACTTCCATGAAGGCATTCCTGACAGGCACATTTTTCTTCTCCTAGTTTAATTCCTAGTTCTTAATTTCATCCCCGTGTAACACAGTAAGTGTCTGAGTTCCCTCTCTCTTGCTGTGCAGTCAAAGACAGTGTAACTCACTGATCCCTTCACCTTGAAATCTGTGGTAGGTTCTGGAAGCATTTGGATGTAATAGGAAACAAGGCAACTGGATCATGGGACTGCACCTGGGGAGCCTGGAGAAATCCCCACCCTATATGCAAACAACAACTGTGCATCAATCAATAGCACAGACAAACACTGACCCTTTTTTTGCTGGAAACGGAAAAGGCCATGTTTCTGATGTAATGGCTGCAGGTCTTGATCTTTGCTTTGTCAAAGGAAAGCCTATATTCAGAAACCAGCAAGGGGTAATTCAACTCATCAGTAAAAGAATTGCAAAGCAAAGCAAAGATTTGCAAGCTTTTTTGCAATTCTTATTCCAAAAGAACAAGCAAAGAAAACAAGGCCATGTGCTGTAAGCAGGTGTCATGCCAATATTTCAGCTCCAATTGCCTCTATCTCTTCTGATTCTTTAAAAGTAGAGGGAATTGGCAGGCATGTGTAAAATCTAACTGCTGACTGTTGGTCTATTGTCTTCCTCACTGTCATTCCTGAACAAAAGCACAGCCTATAGAAACCGTCTTCAATCTTTCCTACACTTATCTTTTTCCTGGAAGCTTCTCCCATTGTGTGTTCTGGGAAATGTCTAATGCATTAACAGCAAGCACAGCTGACTTGAGCAGTTCTGAAGCTGAGCACTTGTCAATTTTAGTTTGGGATGTTATCATAACAAAATCCAGCCACTCTCTGCTAGGAATGCATGTGCTGCACACTCTGTTAAATCTAACTCTTTGTTCAAGGTACAATATCTTACTGATTAAGAAAGATAACAGCAAAATGTCAAAACAAGGTCTAGAGCCTTTTTAGGCCAATATCCAGCGTGTTTAATACCAGACTTTGGCAGCATGCAGGGAGGGATAGCAGGAACTGAAGCAGTGACAGTGGAGAAAGGGATGCAGCCAGGGCTTTCTGAATGGTGACATTTGTTTGCAGAAGCTTGAGACTTTTTCCATGCTGATGCCAACACAGCTTTGAATTGTGTAATGGGAAAGAGAAGCTGCTGAATGAATGCAGGGATTCACAAAAGATGGTTCAGGTCCATTCCACAGTAGGGAAAGAGGGGTGGATATGTGAAAGGGTATATCCAGAAGTGTATACATCTGCATGCCTATGCATGCATGTATGTATGCATGCATGTACATATGTATATGTATGTGTGTGTATATATATATACACACACGTGTGAGTAAGAGAGGCAGAGGCAAATGCATACGTAGGGTGTGAGCTGCATGCCTCCAGATGCACACCGAAACAGAATTGTTTTGTTATAGTGTTAAAGCTGGAAACAACAGCTGGAGACCTTCCAAGAAGAAAAGGGAAGATTTTCTGAACATGAAGAAGCATAACAACATTGGTTAAATGTGGCACAGTGATTGTGGGACTCCTAAAAGTGCTCCTGGACAAGCCAAGCAGGTGGCTGCACTGGAGACCCTGCC
Organism: Dryoscopus gambensis; assembly: GCA_013389985.1. NCBI lineage: Eukaryota > Metazoa > Chordata > Aves > Passeriformes > Malaconotidae > Dryoscopus > Dryoscopus gambensis. The sequence goes on from WEIT01021866.1 coordinate 7,489, forward strand.
TCTTTTCAGCTGTGGCCCGTGGCAGCAGGAGTGCCTCCCTGGCTCCAGAGCTTCCTGTCCCCATCAGCCAAAGGAGCTTGGAAAGGTGTTGTGAGATTTGCTTCCAAGGGACTCTTGAAACAGCACTGTAAAAACTTTGATGGTGACTGAGTGATCAAACCTTGAGAGCTGAATTTCACTTTTTTTTTTGTCTGGTGAAAAGGCAACTGTAGTGTGGTAAATCTCAGTGTTGCTGATGAATTTGTCTTCTTCAATAACATACAACTTTGCTTTGTGTCTAGATGAAAATGCCCCTGTCATTTTAGGGCAGGCCTTTGCATTAAATATACTGAGAAAAGATCAGAGTAAATGGGCACATAGGAGAGGAGACAAGACATCTCTTTGTTTAACCTACATGCAAAATTTGATGGAAACAGAGGACCTGAAGTAAAGTAATTTCAGCCAAAACAATACAGCAATATGTTTTATATTAAAAAGATCTATCTAGAGTGATGGTGGAATCAGTGAAAACAGAACATATTCCAGAAAAATGGCTGCTGCTGTTTTTGTTATTTGGCCAGTCTTTAACAACACGTTAGGATCTCAATGGTTTTTTAAAATCTATTTAGGTTTTTTATGGCCAAAAGGTAAATTTATTTAGGTCAAATACAGCACAGATAATAGCTGCATCAACTTACCAAAAGACACAGTAAATTATACTCAACAGCAAAGAAAACAGCAAAACAACAGAACAGGGTGACTCATATGAGGACTCAGTAAGAAGACTTAACTTCCATAATGTGACAAACAAAGGACTGAAACCCCATTATGAGTGTGAGGTCAGCAAACAGCCCTGCTTCTACTCCTCCTTTTAGTGACAGGATTTCGACCATTACAGAAGCATTCTCAGCTTTTAATGAACAGAATAAATGAGCTTTAGATGGGCTGGTGCTTGAAGGAGCCTCTGAGAATACAATAGCTGGTAACAGACAGTACTGAACTGCAAAAGAACCCAGGGAGTGAAGCCTTGACACACTTCAGTGAGGAAACAGGCATCCCACGAGCGATTATGGAGGGCTGGGTGTATGTACCTTTAGCAAAAGATGCCACAAGGTGGCCAGCCAAAGACGTGACTGCCACAAGAACCAGGATCTAAACTGGAGACACACTGATTTCTGTTTCTCTGTCTTTCATATTTAGCAGTGTGAGATTATTACCATACAATAGCTCCTCTCAAGCTTTGCAGAGGCCTGCATTGCTTTTCCCAATTTTCAGATGGCAAAGGTTCACAAAATGTCTAACTGGGTTCAATCACAGGGGTTTTTTTAAAGTGCCATATTATTCTTTTTCTAGTTCCCATTTCCTTCACCAGAAAAATGAACAGTATTTTTTGCAGTATTGAATTTCCTGCTCTGAGGGGGAAATGATGTGCAGATGATGTTTTGCAGACCTGGCCTCACAAAGGCTGCATCCACTAAACCTTCCCAGGCATGCTGCAAGGAGTACAGAGGCTGTATGTGAGGCGAAGTGGGATAGGCCAGTACTTCCCATAAACTATTCTAGAAAAGTAAGTCAACCGTATCGATCTTCAGCTCACATGCCTATTATAAAACAGCCTATAACCTAGAACAAATCCCGTTTAATAATATGGGAAAAGCTCGTTATTTGTTTTCTCCTCAGCATGTAGCATAGAATGCTTAGAACAGTGCAAAGAATCAAGCAAACAAAAAACAAAAAACAAATTAAAAATTCAAACAAAGCATCCTGTCCTTTTTAAAAGTAATAGTTACAACAGACACAGTTTTTCAGGTGCCTAAGCTGGTCACAGGTCTCTGTACCTGGGCGAAAGGAAATCAGTGAACCACAGAATCACAGGACAGCCCAGGCTGGAAGAAACTTCAAAAGATTGTCTTGTCCAACATTTTATGGGAAATGCCTGGATGAGACTACCCAGCACTCTGTCCAGCCACATCTTGAAAACCTCCAATGACTGGGACTCCACCACATCCCTGGCTAAGATTGTTTGAGTGAATTAATAATTTCACTGTTAAAACTTTCTTTCCTATGAAACATCAAAAAGGAATCCTATACTCAGGAAATAGAAAAGAATCAGTACTTTTCTACTGAATTTCAAAGCATAGTCCCTTTCCAGTATGGTGTAAGTCCGTAAGAGTAGAGACAAATTGATTTTAACTCCACAGCAAAGGTAAGGCCTTGATTTTGCAGCTGTTTTTCAGCAAACACAAGTACCCAAGCGGAAATACAAAAGGACAGGGGGATTTAATAAATAAAAATAAAACTCTTGTACAACTGAAGTGTATGCAACATTGCTGCTGTTCTGTCCAGAATACTATATCAGTGAACACAATTCTTCCATTTTTTTCCACTAGTTAAATACTCCCCAGAGCCATGAAGCTGTGGGACCTTATTAGCCTGCCAGTTATCATCTGCAGAAGCAGATGAGTAAAAGTGGCTTCTGTTTGCTCCTCCTCCTGTCTCCTCCTAGTCACACTTTCCCATATCACATCTGTAAAATTTTTTAACAAAGATTGCTACCTGCATCTAAACCAAGATATGTCTCTTTTTCCATCTCATGAGCTGCCACCAACATGTGCCATCCTTTCAGATCACTGACCTCATGTTGTTTCTGACAAGGATATAAACTGGAAAAAGGATGTAGGTTTATTGTCAAGCCGCAATACAACTTGAAGCTGAAAACCTCAGTCTTTGGTCTGCAAACTGAGCTAATCTGTCATGGAAACATTCAGACATGCACAAATTTTACTTCACAAAATTATTTCCATTCATTTGTTTAATGGTGCTTTTAAATGTTTTTAAGTATTTTCTCTTTCTCTGTTACAAGTGCTGCACATACCTTCCTGCATTGCTGTGGTTTAGATGCCTCCTGAGACATGCAAGTGAGGAGTTTGGAGCAGAACACATTGAATTTGCTGTGATCATCACTGCAGGATTCGGTCTTCCCTCTGGCTCCAGCTGCATGTTCCCACCAATGCTTGCCCTCTCCTGTGAGATCCCCTCTGTGGGCCCTGATGTTCTACTCCTCTGTGTCTAAATGCACCTTACTCATCACCTGTGTGAGGCAGTGGGTGCCTTCTGCAATCTCTGAGTCTCTGGAAGGTAGAACAAAAAAATGAAATATCCTGCATGACTTTTTCTGTAGCACAGTGCCAGCAGCAAAACCTTCAAGTTTCCACAGAAGCAGGAGTGGAAGAGATGGGTGAAGACAAGCATGCTGCACCTTCTACAGCCTGAGGGAAACAGAGAACTTGGAAGGAGAACAGAAAGACAGGCTTCAATATACGTCAAAGGTAAAGCCTGTGCAAGTGAGAGAGCTCCTAAAGAAACTGCTACAGGTCAGGAAAATTTGAGCCTAGTCTCATCAAATTAAGTATTTTGTTGCTCAGTATTTCCAGGCCACTTAGAGATATACCAAACACATAATATATTTATGATTTATTTGAATACTGAGAGTTTCTCTCTTAATGATGTTAAGACTGCTGGTGGTCACGTTTAAGCAAGACAATGTCAGTTTTTCCAAAATGTCTTAAATATATAATATTATAAACTGTCCATTATTTCAAGGTAGAGTTCATGTCAAAATCAACAATATTTAGGTTTAAAACATGCACAGAGGAGAGTGCTTAGTGGCAGTCTGAGAACTACTGCAGGAATAACAGTTGAGGACCGCAGGAATTTTTTTAATTCACAATGATGGAATCGTTTGGGAATATAAAATATGAGTCCACTCATTTTCTTCAGAAGGTACTTCAGTAGTCTGACAGTATACAACATAAACAACTTCAACCACTGTTGCGGTTTGTAGTTTCTTGTGATGGTGTGGCAAGCCGCAGAACTTCCCTGGGACTGCAGGGGGCTTCCTTGGGGAGGGAAGCTGTTTCCCTTCCCGTGGCCCCTTTTGGACTGCCCCTCATGGCCCCGGCCAGCTCTCAGCTCCGCAACACGGTGGCAATAAAGGAGGCGAGAAGGACCCCCCGCATGGGGGCTTCAGAGGATCCTTATTCACATGGTCCCAAAGGCAAACAGGACCCCACGGGCTGATTCCCCTAAGCAGAGAGGCCACAGGACACGAAGCCAGACCTTTTACATGGGGATCAGGGGGGTGGAGAGAACACAGGGGCCAATGGTCCCAGGGCACTGGGGCGTACATGGGTGGGATTAGGGCACAGACCAAATGGGGAGAACCCGAGGGAGTGGCTAGGAACCAGGGCAGGGGAGGGAGGAGAAGGTGGGGAGGGCAGGACCTTGACATATAAGGGAAAAAGGGGCAGGGAAATCAACGGGCCAGTCAGGGAAACAGAACTGGGGTACCTCTCCTTTTAGGGTATTCTCTTGTTCTCTAATTGGCATCCCGCAAACCGCTATGGGTTTTAAAGCTTACTTTCCCCCGAAAAAGCTGAAGCATGGCAGACTGGTGTATTTTAGAGGATGCTGTCTCTTGAAATGAGAGAACTTTGCAACAACAAGGAGGAATACACTTGCTCAGGAGATTGTAATCTTACAAAACTGAAGTAAAATGGACAACGGACGCAGATGACTTTGGCTTGGAAAATATTGTTTTGTTAATGAGGAGCTGCTCTAGCAAGCAGAGCTAATCTTCTCATGTCCTTCTATATTTAAATCTGGAGATTGAAATCTGACCAGGCCACATGCAGGGTGGTGGATGAGCTGCAGGGCAGATAAAATGCCAGTGCAAGTAGCCTCAAGCATTCTGCTGCCACTGTGCATCAACAGAAGACCTCAGGATCCCCAGGAGCATTGGGGGATATCTACCTTAAGAGTTACCCAACTCCCCCAGATTTCCTCCCCAGAAAAGATTCTTCTGACTAATTCTTCCATAAGATCTCCATTTGGGGCCAGGCACGAAGGCTCACCTCTGAAATTGACCAGTGAAAGTCAAGGGTCTTTTCCTGTCCTTTGGTGTCTTTTTGGTCAGCACTTTTAACCACAAATTTCTTTCCTGGCTTCAGAGAGAGTACAACTGAAAAATCATCCACTTTGGCTAATACGTGACGACTGTTGGACTCTTGAGTGCGAGTAACATGGCCATAATCCACATACTAAAATTCAGTTCATGGACACTATGGAAAAATATGTGTTAGATAAGGACTAGCTGTCTTCTGGATCAAGCAGATGAGCATTTCTTTTGGATGCAGTCTGTGCTATGATACAGCAAAGGCCCTTTCAGCTTTATCCGCAAGCTGCCTTTTGGATTTTGACTCTGTGAAGAACATTTTCTTGCTACTTTGTTGCAACAACAATAGTTTGATCGTCTGAGAGCAACAAAATCTCTGGGAGGAGATAGGTTTTTATAAGACCAACTATTACACTTGATAGAGTGGTGTCACTGATCTATCTGATAGATGGTTTAGCCCATCATCATGATTAGAAAAAAAAAAAGGACTCCCCGGCCATATAAAGCCTTACCTCTGTAAGCATGTTTTCTGTTTAAGTTGTTGCTACCTTTAAAATTACATATTCTAGTATATTGTATAGAAATTCTGCAATCGGAAATGGCTTTGCACAAAACCAGATTCCTTATAGCTTGTTAGGCAGGATAAAAGCTAACTTTTTATGCCTTTGCATTTGTTTTTCAAATTAGAAAATCATATCTGCAACCAAATCAAGATTACCCATCAACTTTACTTTGTAGTCTTTTGATCTGTTGACAAGAACTACAAAGTGAATTTTTATTCAGGATAATGTCTCTCTTCTTTTCTCTGCAGATTACCCAGGCACTGAAAAGTTGGAGGTTACTCCAGACCAGCAAATATCACAGTGTTTAATTCAGCAAACTAGACAGGAGAACAAGAATAAAACACTATCTTCCTCTATCTAAGGTGCTCCATTCTTTAATTTACAGAAAGTTTGTTTCAGTTCCTAAAGGAGGTCGACATTTCTATGCAAATTCTAGTGTTACTGATGTCCTCTGTGACCATATAAAAAATGGACAGAGATAAATTTAGAAGACTAGAGGAAGAGTAGATATCCAGACTTAAAGGTGTCTTCCAAGAGGATGAGATACAAAATGACTAGATAATTAAATTACTTGGTGGTTGCTGCCCGGAGAAGTGGTGGGTGTCACTTCCCTGGAAGTTTTAGAGCCAGATTGGATGGGGCTCTGGATAGCCTGGTCTAGAAGGACGTGTTCCTACCCATAGCCAGGGTGTTGGAACTGGATGGACTTTCAGGTCCCTTCCAAACCAGGCCATCCTGTGATTTTATGATTCTGTGATTCTGTGATTCTATGAATCCATGATATGACTAAGAAGAAAATATAGAAAACCCCCTACACAAAATATTGATGAATGTATCTAGCAGGTTTTTAATTGTCTCTTACATTAAATTTCAAAATAATTCAGTAGAAAGTTACACCTATCTGGAATCTGGAGTTTATAGTTATGGCAATTAAAATCCCCACGTGATGACATTTAATTTTTCCCATAAAGGATATTACATTTCATCTCTAAGGGGATCTACCTCTGTTCCTTTATACATATACGGTGCCTTCTAAAGACACCTGCTTAAAAGATAACCATATTTCAGTCATAGAATTAGTGGTGAGGAAAACCGGTCTCTGATTATTAATGATTGTGTGAATACTAAATGAAACACATCTGCTCTGCCATTTCTATATTAACTTGCATCCATAATAATATTTTATAGACGTTTACTGAAAGTTATGCTAGTGGGTGTTTGCTAACTGCAAAGCAACTAGTTTTTCTAGTTACCCCACACCTGTCAACACTTATAAACTGATTTCTGGGAAGCACAGTTTGAAAATATCCATACATTGTTCCACATTCATTTGCATGACAGAAGGGAAATCTGTTCACATCTAGCAATCCCTAAAGACTTCTGACAAACCTACTTGTGCTTTCACTTCTGTGTTTGTGGCTCTACACGTGTTACTCAGCCTTCCTTCTGCATTGAATTTACCAGTGGTCAGTGGCAGCTGTGTGGATCAAGCCACTGTCAGGTCTTCTACTCAACAGCTGCTCTCAGCCAAGCTGCTTAACACAGGAAATAGCCAGGAGTGCAAGATCAGCCTTGTTCAAAGTAATTTCTACTTCCCTGAGTATAGGAACAACAGGTAGATGCATTCCAAAGATAAGGAAATCTGGAATAGGGTGACAATACAGCCCCTGCCTTCCAATATCAGCCTCTCTGCAGACAGTTGCTGCAGTAAGGCCAGAGAAGAAAAATTTGTTTGCAGAGAAATTGTCTGTGTTAAAAAAGGATGAGACCACATATATCTGAGGTGCAAGTCTTGGACTGACAGTTGTAAGAACAGGTTGTGAAGGTGTTCTCCTTGGAAAAGATATATTTTTCCTTCATGTCTCTCCCGCCTTCAATAGGGAGGGCTTCAATTTGGGCTTTTTATGAATTGCTGTTAACCAGTTTGTGAGTATCCATTTCATTCAATTGCAAGGAATTTGGCTGTCAAATTGAATACATAGGCCTCAGCATACCTGATGCCACCCTGGCCAGCAGTAGCAATATTGTTTCTTGAAGAAGAGTAGCTGTTATCTGTTCCCCCACGAGAACAGATTGTGCAATAGGGTTCCAAGGCAGCAGCTGGCAGCTGATCATATGTATCAAAGCACACACAGATTTTTCACTAACTTTTGAACTTCACTTCAAATTTGGAAATGAAAATTACAAACAAGAACATTGCTTTTAATATATAAGTTGTCGCCATGTTAAGGTGCTCTATAGTTTCAGGCGTTCTA